>SDVV010011859.1:0-15689 GCA_016164225.1 Gammarus roeselii | reverse complement strand
AACGCATAGATAAATGTAGCAAGTTGGCAGATAGAAGCAGGCTTTAAAAAAAATCAACTCTAACATAAGACACATTGAAATAAACGTAAGAGCCCTAAAAAGAGTTTGGGCGGGATGTTGGTTACAGCTGAAAGAGTAAATCAAAATATGACAAATACAACTTACACAGAATGATTATGAGGGCACACGATAAATCCTAATAAGCACATATAAAATCTACAAGGACGTGAATTAGAGTTAATAAAAAATAGAAGCAAACTGAAGAATAACCATAATAAATGGCCCTATTTAGTCCCTCATTGATGGATCATGCAGCCCATCTATGTTGTTAAAGGACCTATTAGGTCTCTCATTGATGGATCTTGCAGCTAACTTATGTTGTTAAAGGCCATATTATTTCTCTCATTGATGGATGTTGCAGCTCTCTTATGTTGTTTAAGGTCCTATTAGATCTCTCATGTAGGGATCGTGCAGACCACTCTTGTTTTTTAAAAGCCCTATTAGGTCTCTCATTGATGTATCCTGCAGCTCACTTATGTCGTTAAAAACCCTATTAGGTCTCTCTGTGATGGATCCTGCAGCTCACTTATGTTGTTGAAGGCCCTATTAGGTCTCTCATTGATAGATCCTGCAGCTCACTTATGTTGTTGAAGGCCCTATTAGTTCCCTCATTGATGGATCAGGCAGCTCATTTATGTTGTCAAAGATCCTATTAGGTTTCTCATTGATGGATCTTGCAGCTCATTCATGTTGTTAAAGGCCATATCAGGTCTCTCATTGATAGATCCTGCAGATCACATATGTTGTTGAATGCCCTATTAGGTCTCTCATTGATGGATCTTGCAGTTCACTTATGTTGTTAAAGGCCATATTAGGTCTCTAATTGATGGATCCTGAAGCTCAGTCATGTTTTTAAAGGCCATATTAGGTCCCTCATTGATGGATCATGCAGCCCATCTATGTTGTTGAAGGACCTATTAGGTCTCTCATTGATGGATCTTGAAGCTGAGTTATGTTTTTATAAGCCATATTAGGTCTCTCATTGATGGATACTGCAGCTCTCTTATGTTGTTAACGACCCTATTAGATCTCTCATGGAGGGATCGTGCATATCACTTTTGTTTTCAAAGGCCATATTAGGTCTCTCATTGATGGATCCTGCAGCTCACCCTCGTTGGTAAATGCCCAATTAGGTCTCTCTTTGATGGATCCTGCAGATCACTTATTTTGTTAAAAGACGTATTAGGTCACTCATTGATAGATCCCTCAGCTCACTTATGTTGTTAAAGGCCCTATTAGGTCTCTCATTGATGGATCATGCAGCCCATCTGTGATGTTAAAGGACCTATTAGGTCTCTCATTGATGGATCTTTCAGCTCACCCTAATTGTTAAAGGCCATATTTGGTCTCTCATTGATGGATCCTTGAGCTCTCTTACAGTATGTTGTTAAAGGCTCTATTTAATCTATCATGCAGGGATCTTGCAGATCACATTTGTTTTTGTAGGCCCTATTAGGTCTCTCATTGATGTATCCTGCAGCTCGCATATGTTGTTAAAGGCCCTATTAGATCTCTCTTTGATGGATCATGCAGCTCCATCATGTTGTTAAAGGACATATTAGGTCACTCATTGATGGATCCTGCTGCTCAATTATGTTGTTGAAGGCCCTATTGAGTATCTCATTGATGGACCCTGCAGCTGACTTATGTGTTTAAGGCCCTATTAGGTCTCTTATTGATGGATCCTGCAGCTCATTTATGTTGTTAATGGACCTATTAGGTCTCTCATTGATGGATCATGCAGCTTACTTATGTTGTTAAAGGCCATATTAGGTCTCTAATTGATGGATCCTGAAGCTCAGTCATGTTGGTAAAAGCCATATTAGGTCCCTCATTGATGGATCATGCAGCCCTTCTATGTTGTTGAAGGACCTATTAGGTCTCTCATTGACGGATCTTGAAGCTGAGTTATGTTTTTATAAGGTATATTAGGTCTCTCATTGATGGATCCTGCAGCTCTCTTATGTTGTTAACGGCCCTATTAGATCTCTCATGGAGGGATCGTGCATATCACTTTTGTTTTCAAAGGCCATATTAGGTCTCTCATTGATGGATCCTGCAGCTCACCCTCGTTGGTAAAGGCCCAATTAGGTCTCTCATTGATGGATCCTGCAGCTCACTTATGTTGTTAAAAGACGTATTAGGTCACTCATTGATAGATCACTCAGCTCACTAATGTTGTTAAAGGCCCTATTAGGTCTCTCATTGATGGATAAGGCAGCTCATTTATGTTGTTGAAGGACTTATTAGATATCTCATTGACGGATCTTGCAGCTCACTAAGTTGTTAAAGGCCATATTAAGACTCTCTCATTGATGGATCCTGCATCTGTCTCATGTTGTTAACGGCCCGATTAGGTCTCTCATGGAGGGATCCTGCAGTTCTATTTTGTTGTTAAAGGCCCTATTCGGTCTCTCATTGATGGATCCTGCATCTCACTTATGTTGTTAAAGGCCCTAAAAGGTCTCTCATTGATGGATCTTGCTGCTCACTTATGTTGTTAAACGACTTATTAGGTGTCTCATTGATGGATCCTGCAGCTCACTTATGTGGTTACGGCCCTATTAAGTCTATCATTGATGGATCTTGCAGCTCACTCATGTTGCTAAGGCCCTATTAGGTCCCTTATTGATGGATCCAGCAGCTCACGCAAGTTGTTAATGGCCCTATAAGGAATCTCATTGATGGATCCTGCAGCTCATTTATGTTGTTAAAGACCCTTTCAGGTCTCTCATTGATGGATCCTGCAGCTCACTTATGTTGTTAAAGGCCCTATTAGATCTCTCTTTGATGGATCCTGCAGCTCACTTATGTTGTTAAAGGACATATTAGGTCTCTCATTGATGGATCTTGCTGTTCACTTATATTGTTAAAGGCCCTACTAGGTATCTCATTGATGGATCCTGCAGCTGACTTATGTTTTTAAAGGCTCTATTAGGTCTCTCATTGATGGATCCTGCAGCTCATTTATGTTGTTAATGGACCTATTAAGTCTATCATTGATGGATCTTGCAGCTCACTCATGTTGCTAAGGCCCTATTATGTCCCTTATTGATGGACACAGCAGCTCACTTATGTTGTTAATGGCCCTATTAGGCCTCTCATTGATAGATCCTGCAGCTCATTTATGTTGTTAAAGACCTTTTCAGGTCTCTCATTGATGGATCCTGCAGCTCACGTATGTTGTTAAAGGCCCTATTAGATCTCTCATTGATGGATCCAACAGCTCACTTATGTTCTTAAAGGCCCTATCTGGTCTCTCATTGATTGATCCTGCAGCTCACATTTGTTGTTAAAGGCCCTATTCGGTGTCCCATTGATGGATCCTGCAGCTAACTTATGTTGTTACGGCCCGATTAAGTCTATCATTGTTGGATCTTGCAGCTCAATCATGTTGCTAAATTTCCTATTAGGTCCCTTATTGGTGGATCCTGTAGCTCACTTAAATTGTTAAAGGCCCTATTGGGTCTCTCATTGATGGATCCTGAAACTCACTTATGTTGTAAAAGGCCCTATTATGTTGTTAAAGGACATATTGGGTCACTCATTGAATGATCCCGGAGCTCACCTATGTTGTTAAAGGCCTTACTGGGTCTCTCAATGATGGATTCTGCAACTCACTTATGTTGTTAACGGACATATTAGGTAACTCATTGAATGATCCCGCAGCTCACCTATGTTGTTAAAGGCCCTATTGGGTCTCTCATTGATGGATCCTGTAACTCACTTATTTTATTTTATGCCCCATTAGGTCTCTCGTTGATGGAACCTGCAGCGAATTTATGTTGTTAAAGGACCTATTAGGCATCTCATTAACAGATCTCGCAGCTCACTGAGTTGTTTAAGACCATATTAAGACTCTCTCATTGATGGATCCTGCATCTGTCTTATGTTGTTGAAGGCCCCCATTAGGTCTCTCATGGAGGGATCCTGCAGCTCACTTATGTTATTGAAGGCCGCATTAGATCACTTTTTGGTGGATCCTGCAGCTCACTTATGTTGTTGAAGACCTTATTAGGTCTCCCATTGATGGATCCTGAAGCTCACTCATGTGGTTAATGGCCCTATTTAGTCCCTCATTGATGAATCATGCAGCCCATCTATGTTGTTCAAGGCCCTATTAGGTCTCTCATTGATAGATCCTGCAGCTCACTTTTGTTGTTAAAGGCCCTATTAGGTCCCTCATTGATGGATCAGGCAGCTCATTTATGTTGTCAAAGATCCTATTAGGTCACTCATTGATGGATCTTGCAGCTTATTTATGTTGTTAAAGGCCATATCAGGTCTCTCATTGATAGATCCTGCAGCTCACATATGTTGTTAAATGCCCTATTAGGTCTCTCATTGATGGACCCTGCAGCTCACTAATGTTGTTAAAGGACATATTAGGTCACTCATTGAATGATCCTGCAGCTCACCTATTTTGTTGATGGCCCTACCGGGTCTCTCATTGACGGACCCTGCAGCTTACTTATGTTGTTGGAGGCCTTATTAGGTCTCTCATTGATGGATCCTGCAGCTCACTTAATTGTTAAAAGACGTATTAGGTCACTCATTGATAGATCCCTCAGCTCACTAATGTTGTTAAAGGCCCTATTAGGTCTCTCATTGATGGATAAGGCAGCTCATTTATGTTGTTGAAGGGCTTATTAGATATCTCATTGACGGATCTTGCAGCTCACTAAGTTGTTAAAGGCCATATTAAGACTCTCTCATTGATGGATCCTGCATCTGTCTCATGTTGTTAACGGCCCTAAAAGGTCTCTCATTGATGGATCTTGCTGCTCACTTATGTTGTTAAAAGACTTATTAGGTGTCTCATTGATGGATCCCGCAGCTCACTTATGTGGTTACGGCCCTATTAAGTCTATCATTGATGGATCTTGCAGCTCACTCATGTTGCTAAGGCCCTATTAGGTCCCTTATTGATGGACCCAGCAGCTCACGCAAGTTGTTAATGGCCCTATAAGGCCTCTCATTGATGGATCCTGCAGCTCATTTATGTTGTTAAAGACCCTTTCAGGTCTCTCATTGATGGATTCTGCAGCTCACGTTTGTTGTTAAAGGCCTTATTAGATCTCTCTTTGATGGATCCTGTAGCGCACTTATGTTGTGAAAGGCCCTATTAAGTCTCTCATTTATGAATCATGCGGCTCATTTATGTTGTCAAAGGACCTATAAGGTATCTTATTGACGGATCTTGCAGCTCACTAAGTTGTTTAAGGCCATATTAATACTCTCTCATTGATGGATCCTGCATCTGTCTTATGTTGTCAAAGATCCTGTTAGGTCTCTCATTGATGGATCTTGCAGCTCATTTATGTTGTTAAAGGCCATATCAGGTCTCTCATTGATCGATCCTGCAGCTCACATATGTTGTTAAATGCCCTATTAGGTCTCTTATTAATGGATCCTGCAGCTCACTAATGTTGTTAAAAGACATATTAGGTCACTCATTGAATGATCCTGCAGCTCACCTATTTTGTTGAAGGCCCTACCGGGTCTCCCATTGATGGACCCTGCAGCTTACTTATGTTGTTGTTGGCCTTATTAGGTCTCTCATTGATGGATCCTGCAGCTCACTTATGTTGTTAAAGGCCCCATTAGGCCTCTCATCGATGGATCCTGCATCTCATTTATGTTATTAAAGGCCATATTAGGTCTCTCATTGATGGAATCTGCAGCTTACTTATGTTGTTGATGGCCCTATTAGGTCCCTCATTGATGGATCATGCAGCCCATCTGTGTTGTTAAAGGACCTATTAGGTCTCTCATTGATGGATCTTTCAGCTCACCCAAATTGTTAAAGGCCACATTAGGTCTCTCATTGATGGATCCTGGAGCTCTCTTATGTTGTTAAAGGCCCATTTAAATCTATCATGCAGGGATCTTGCTGATCACATTTGTTTTTGTAGGCCATATTAGGTCTCTCATTGATGTATCCTGCAGCTCGCATATATTGTTAAAGGCCCTATTAGATCTCTCGTTGATGGATCATGCAGCTCATTCATGTTGTTAAAGGACATATTAGGTCACTCATTGATGGAACCTGCAGCTCAATTATGTTGTTGAAGGCCCTATTGGGTATCTCATGGATGGGCCCTGCAGCTGACTTATGTGTTTAAGGCCCTATTAGGTCTCTTATTGATGGATCCTGCAGCTCAATTATGTTGTTAATGGACCTATTAGGTCTCTCATTGATGGATCTCGCTGTTCACTAATGTTGTTAAAGGCCATATTAGGTCTCTAATCGATGGATCCTGAAGCTCAGTCATGTTGTTAAAGGCCATATTAGGCCCCTCATTGATGGATCATGCAGCTCATCTATGTTGTTGAAGGACCTATTAGGTCTCTCATTGATGGATCTTGAAGCTGAGTTATGTTTTTATAAGCCATATTAGGTCTCTCATTGATGGATCCTGCAGCTCTCTTATGTTGTTAACGGCCCTATTAGATCTCTCATGGAGGGATCGTGTATATCACTTTTGTTTTCAAAGGCTATATTAGGTCTCTCATTGATGGATCCTGCAGCTCACCCTCGTTGGTAAAGGCCCAATTAGGTCTCTCTTCGATGGATCCTGCAGCTCACTTATGTTGTTAAAAGACGTATTAGGTCACTCATTGATAGATCCCTCAGCTCACTTATGTTGGCAAAGGCCCTATTAGGTCTCTCATTGATGGATAAGGAAGCTCATTTTTGTTGTTGAAGGGCCTATTAGATATCTCATTGACGGATCTTGCAGCTCACTAAGTTGTTAAAGGCCATATTAAGACTCTCATTTATGGATCCTGCATCTGTCTCATGTTGTTAAAGGCCCGATTAGGTCTCTCATGGAGGGATCCTGCAGTTCTATTTTGTTGTTAAAAGCCCTATTCGGTCTCTCATTGATGGGTCCTGCATCTCACTTATGTTGTTAAAGGCCCTAAAAGGTCTCTCATTGATGGATCTTGCTGCTCACTTATGTTGTTAAAAGACTTATTATGTGTCTCATTGATGGATCCTGCAGCATACTTATGTGGTTACGGCCCGATTGAGTCTATCATTGATATATCTTGCAGCTCACTCATGTTGCTAAGGCCCTATTAGGTCCCTTATTGATGGACCCAGCAGCTCACTTATGTTGTTAATGGCCCTATTAGGCCTCTCATTGATGGATCCTGCAGCTCATTTATGTTGTTAAAGACCCTTTCAGGTCTCTCATTGATGGATCCTGCAGCTCACTTATGTTGTTAAAGGCCCTATTAGATCTCTCTTTGATGGATCCTGCAGCTCACTTATGTTGTTAAAGGACATATTAGGTCTCTCATTGATGGATCTCGCTGTTCACTTATATTGTTAAAGGCCCTATTAGGTATCTCATTGATGGATCCTGCAGCTGACTTATGTTTTTAAAGGCTCTATTAGGTCTCTAATTGATGGATCCTGCAGCTCATTTATGTTGTTAATGGACCTATTAAGTCTATCATTGATGGATCTTGCAGCTCACTCATGTTCCTAAGGCCCTATTATGTCCCTTATTGATGGACACAGCAGCTCACTTATGTTGTTAATGGCCCTATTAGGCCTCTCATTGATGGATCCTGCAGCTCATTTATGTTGTTAAAGACTTTTTCAGGTCTCTCATTGATGGATCCTGCAGCTCACGTATGTTGTTAAAGGCCCCATTAGATCTCTCCTTGATGGATCCTGCAGCTCACTTATTTTGTTAAAGGCCCTATTAGGTCTCTCATTGATGGATCCTACAGCTCACTTATGTTCTTAAAGGCCCTATCTGGTCTCTCATTGATTGATCCTGCAGCTCAGATTTGTTGTTAAAGGCCCTTTTCGGTGTCCCATTGATGGATCCTGCAGCTAACTTATGTTGTTACGGCCCGATTAAGTCTATCATTGTTGGATCTTGCAGCTCAATCATGTTGCTAAAGTTCCTATTAGGTCCCTTATTGGTGGATCCTGTAGCTCACTTAAATTGTTAAAGGCCCTATTGGGTCTCTCATTGATGGATCCTGAAACTCACTTATGTTGTAAAAGGCCCTATTATGTTGTTAAAGGACATATTGGGTCACTCATTGAATGATCCCGGAGCTCACCTATGTTGTTAAAGGCCTTACTGGGTCTCTCAATGATGGATTCTGCAACTCACTTATGTTGTTAACGGACATATTAGGTAACTCATTGAATGATCCCGCAGCTCACCTATGTTGTTAAAGGCCCTATTGGGTCTCTCATTGATGGATCCTGTAACTCACTTATTTTATTTTATGCCCCATTAGGTCTCTCGTTGATGGAACCTGCAGCGAATTTATGTTGTTAAAGGACCTATTAGGCATCTCATTAACAGATCTCGCAGCTCACTAAGTTGTTTAACCCCATATTAAGACTCTCTCATTGATGGATCCTGCATCTGTCTTATGTTGTTGAAGGCCCCCATTAGGTCTCTCATGGAGGGATCCTGCAGCTCACTTATGTTATTGAAGGCCCCATTAGATCACTTTTTGGTGGATCCTGCAGCTCACTTATGTTGTTGAAGACCTTATTAGGTCTCCCATTGATGGATCATGAAGCTCACTCATGTGGTTAATGGCCCTATTTAGTCCCTCATTGATGGATCATACAGCCCATCTATGTTGTTTAAGGACCTATTAGGTCTCTCATTGATGGATCTTGCAGCTAACTTATGTTGGTAAAGGCCATATTATTTCTCTCATTGATGGATGTTGCAGCTCTCTTATGTTGTTTAAGGTCCTATTAGATCTCTCATGTAAGGATCGTGCAGATCACTCTTGTTTTTTAAAAGCCCTATTAGGTCTCTCATTGATGTATCCTGCAGCTCACTTATGTTGTTAAAAACCCTATTTAGTTTCTCTATGATGGATCCTGCAGCTCACTTATGTTGTTAAGGGCCCTCTTAGGTCTCTCATTGATAGATCCTGCAGCTCACTTTTGTTGTTAAAGGCCCTATTAGGTCCCTCATTGATGGATCAGGCAGCTCATTTATGTTGTCAAAGATCCTATTAGGTCACTCATTGATGGATCTTGCTGCTCATTTATGTTGTTAAAGGCCATATCAGGTCTCTCATTGATAGATCCTGCAGCTCACATATGTTGTTAAATGCCCTATTAGGTCTCTCATTGATGGATCCTGCAGCTCACTAATGTTGTTAAAGGACATATTAGGTCACTCATTGAATGATCCTGCAGCTCACCTATTTTGTTGAAGGCCCTACCGGGTCTCTCATTGATGGACCCTGCAGCTTACTTATGTTGTTGGAGGCCTTATTAGGTCTCTCATTGATGGAACCTGCAGCTCACTTATGTTGTTAAAGGCCCTATTAGGCCTCTCATTGATGGATCCTGCATCTCACTTATGTTGTTAAAGGCCATATTAGGTCTCTCATTGATGGATTCTGCAGCTCACTCATGTTGTTGATGGCCCTATTAGGTCCCTCATTTATGGATCATGCAGCCCATCTGTGTTGTTGAAGGACCTATCAGGTCTCTCATTGATAGATCTTTCAGCTCACCCAAATTGTTAAAGGCCATATTAGGTCTCTCATTGATGGATCCTGGAGCTCTCTTATGTTGTTAAAGGCCCTATTAAATTTATCATGCAGGGATCTTGCAGATCACATTTTTTTTGTAGGCCCTATTAGGTCTCTCATTGATGTATCCTGCAGCTCGCATATGTTATTAAAGGCTCTATTAGATCTCTCTTTGATGGATCATGCAGCTCATTCATGTTGTTAAAGGACATATTAGGTCACTCATTGATGGATCCTGCAGCTCAATTATGTTGTTGAAGGCCCTATTGGGTATCTCATTGATGGACCCTGCAGCTGACTTATGTGTTTAAGGCCCTATTAAGTCTCTTATTGATGGATCCTGCAGCTCAATTATGTTGTTAATGGTCCAATTAGGTCTCTCATTGATGGATCTTGCAGTTCACTTATGTTGTTAAAGGCCATATTAGGTCTCTAATTGATGGATCCTGAAGCTCGGTCATGTTGTTAAAGGCCATATTAGTTCCCTCATTGATGGATCATGCAGCTCATCTATGTTGTTGAAGGACCTATTAGGTCTCTCATTGATGGATCTTGAAGCTGAGTTATGTTTTTATAAGCAATATTAGGTCTCTCATTGATGGATCCTGCAGCTCTCTTATGTTGTTAATGGCCCGATTAGATCTCTCATGGAGGGATCGTGCATATCACTTTTGTTTTCAAAGGACATATTAGGTCTCTCATTTATGGATCCTGCAGCTCACTTATGTTGTTAAAGGCCCTATCAGGTGTCCCATTGATGGATCCTGCAGCTAACTTATGTTGTTACGGCCCGATTAAGTCTATCATTGTTGGATCTTGCAGCTCAATCATGTTGCTAAAGTTCCTATTAGGTCCCTTATTGATGGATCCTGTAGCTCACTTATATTGTTGAAGGCCCTATTAGGTCTCTCATTGAAGGATCCTGAAACTCATTTATGTTGTAAAAGGCCCTATTATGTTGTTAAAGGACATATTGGGTCACTCATTGAATGATCCCGGAGCTCACCTATGTTGTTAAAGGCCTTACTGGGTCTCTCAATGATGGATCCTGCAACTCACTTATGTTGTTAACGGGCATATTAGGTAACTCATTGAATGATCTCGCAGCTCACCTATGTTGTTAAAGGCCCTATTGGGTCTCTCATTGATGGATCCTGTAACTCACTAATGTTATTTTATGCCCCATTAGGTCTCTCGTTGATGGAACCTGCAGCCCATTTATGTTGTTAAAGGACCTATTAGGCATCTCATTGACAGATCTTGCAGCTCACTAAGTTGTTTAAGGCCATATTAAGACTCTCTCATTGATGGATCCTGCATCTGTCTTATGTTGTTGAAGGCTCCCATTAGGTCTCTCATGGAGGGATTCTGCAGCTCACTTATGTTATTGAAGGCCCCATTAAATCTCTTTTTGGTGGATCCTGCAGCACACTTATGTTGTTGAAGACCTTATTAGGTCTCCCATTGATGGATCATGAAGCTCACTAAGGTGGTTAATGGCCCTATTTAGTCCCTCATTGATGGATCATGGAGCCCATCTATGTTGTTTAAGGACCTATTAGGTCTCTCATTGATGGATCTTGAAGCTGAGTTATGTTTTTATAAGCCATATTAGGTCTCTCATTGATGGATCCTGCAGCTCTCTTATGTTGTTAACGGCCCTATTAGATCTCTCATGGAGGGATCGTGCATAACACTTTTGTTTTCAAAGGCCATATTAGGTCTCTCATTGATGGATCCTGCAGCTCACCCTTGTTGTTAAAGGCCCAATTAGGTCTCTCTTTGATGGATCCTGCAGCTCACTTATGTTGTTAAAAGACGTATTAGGTCACTCATTGATAGATACCTCAGCTCACTTATGTTGTTAAAGGCCCTATTAGGTCTCTCATTGATGGATAAGGCAGCTCATTTATGTTGTTGAAGGGCCTATTAGATATCTCATTGACGGATCTTGCAGCTCATTAAGTTGTTAAAGGCCATATTAAGACTCTCTCATCGATAGATCCTGCATCTGTCTCATGTTGTTAAAGGCCCGATTAGGTCTCTCATGGAGGGATGCTGCAGTTCTATTTTGTTGTTAAAGGCCCTATTCGGTCTCTCATTGATGGATCCTGCATCTCACTTATGTTGTTAAAGGCCCTAAAAGGTCTCTCATTGATGGATCTTGCTGCTCACTTTTGTTGTTAAAAGAGTTATTAGGTGTCTCATCGATGGATCCTGCAGCTCACTTATGTTGTTAAAGGCCCTATTAGGTCTCTCATTGATGGATCCTACAGCTCACTTATGTTCTTAAAGGCCCTATCTGGTCTCTCATTGATGGATCCTGAAGCTCACATTTGTTGTTAAAGGCCCTATGAGGTCTCTCATTGATGGATCCTGCAGCTCACTTATGTTGTTGAAGGCCCTATTAGGTTTCCCATTGATGGATCCTACTGCTAACTTATGTTGTTAAGGCCCGATTAAGTCTATCATTGTTGGATCTTGCAGCTCAATCATGTTTCTAAAGTTTCTATTAGGTCCCTTTTTGATGGATCCGGTAGCTCACTTATAGTGTTAAAGGCCCTATTAGGTATCTCATTGATGGATCCTGCAGCTGACCTATGTTTTTAAAGGCTCTATTAGGTCTCTCATTGATGGATCCTGCAGCTCATTTATGTTGTTAATGGACCTATTAGGTCTCTCATTGATGGATCTTGCAGCTCACTTATAATGTTAAAGCCCAAATTAGGTCTCTAATTGATGGATCCTGCCGCTCACTTAGGTTGTTGAAGCCCCTATTAGGTCCCTCATTGATGGATTATGCAGCCCATCTATGTTGTTGAAGGACCTATTGGGACTCTCATTGATAGATCTTGAAGCTCAGTTATGTTTTATTGGCCATATTAGGTCTCTCATTGATGGATCCTGCAGCTCTCTTATGTTGTTAACGGCCCTATTAGATCTCTCATGGAGGGATCGTGCAGATCACTTTTGTTTTCAAAGACCATGTTAGGTCTCTCATTGATGAATCCTGCAGCTCACTTACGTTGTTAAAGGCCCTATTAGATCTCTCTTTGATGGATCCTGTAGCGCACTTATGTTGTGAAAGGCCCTATTAAGTCTCTCATTGATGGATTATGCAGCCCATCTATGTTGTTGAAGGCCCTACTGGGTCCCTCATTGATGGACCCTGCAGCTCACTTATGATGTTGGAGGCCATATTAGGTCTCTCACTGATGGATCCTGCAGCTCACTTATGTTGTTAAAGGCCCTATTAGGCATCTCATTGATGGATCCTGCATCTCACTTATGTTGTTAAAGGCCTTATGAGGTCTCTCATTGATGGATCCTGCAGCTCACTTATGTGGTTGAAGGCCCTATTAGGTGTCCAATTGATGGATCCTGCAGCTAACTTATGTTGTTACGGCCCGATTAAGCCTATCATTGCTGGATCTTGCAGCTCAATCATGTTGCTAAAGTTCCTATTGGGTTCCTTATTGATGAATCCTGTAGCTCACTTATATTGTTAAAGGCCCTATTAGGTCTCGCATTGATGGATCCTGAAACTCACTTATGTATGTTGTAAAAGGCCCTATTATGTTGTTAAAGGACATATTGGGTCACTCATTGAATGATCCCGGAGCTCACCTATGTTGTTGAATGCCTTACTGGGTCTCTCAATGATGGATCCTGCAACTCACTTATGTTGTTAACGGACATATTAGGTAACTCATTGAATGATCCCGCAGCTCACCTATGTTGTTAAAGGCCCTATTGGGTCTCTCATTGATGGATCCTGTAACTCACTTATGTTATTTTATGCTCCATTAGGTCTCTCGTTGATGGAACCTGCAGCCGATTTATGTTGTTAAAAGACCTATTAGGTTTCTCATTGATGGTTTTTGCAGCTCACTTATGTTGTTAGGTCTCCCATTGATGGATCCTGAAGCTCACTCATGTGGTTAATATCCCTATTTAGTCCCTCATTGATGGATCATGCAGCCCATCTATGTTGGTAAAGGACCTTTTAGGTCTCTCATTGATGGATCTTGCAGCTAACTTATGTTGTTAAAGGCCATATTATTCCTCTCATTGATGGATGTTGCAGCTCTCTTATGTTGTTAAAGGCCCAATTAGATCTCTCATGTAGGGATCGTGCAGATCACTCCTGTTTTTTGAAAGCCCTATTAGGTCTCTCTTGATGTATCCTGCAGCTCACTTATGTTGTTAAAAACCCTATTAGGTCTATCTATGATGGATCCTGCAGCTCACTTATGTTGTTAAAGGCCCTATTAGGTCTCTTATTGATAGATCCTGTAGCTCACTTATGTTGTTAAAGGCCCTATTAGGTCCCTCATTGATGGATCAGGCAGCTCATTTATGTTGTCAAAGATCCTATTAGGTCTCTCATTGATGAATCTTGCAGCTCATTTATGTTATTAAAGGCCATATCAGGTCACTCATTGATAGATCCCTCAGCTCACTTATGTTGTTGAAGGCCCTATTAGGTCTCTTATTGATGGATCATGCAGCCCATCTGTGATGTTAAAGGACCTATTAGGTCTCTCATTGATGGATCTTTCAGCTCACCCAAATTGTTAAAGGCCATATTAGGTCTCTCATTGATGGATCCTTGAGCTCTCTTATGTTGTTAAAGGCTTTATTAAATCTATCATGCAGGGATCTTCCAGATCACATTTGTTTTTGTAGGGCCTATTAGGTCTCTCATTGATGTATCCTGCAGCTCGCATATGTTGTTAAACGCCCTATTAGATCTCTTTTTGATGGACCATGCAGCTCATTCATGTTGTTAAAGGACATATTAGGTCACTCATTGATGGATCCTGCAGCTCAATTATGTTGTTGAAGGCCCTATTGGGCATCTCATTGATGAACCCTGCAGCTGACTTATGTGTTTAAGTCCCTATTAGGTCTCTTATTGATGGATCCTGCAGCTCATTTATGTTGTTAATGGACCTATTAGGTCTCTCATTGATGGATCTTGCAGCTCACTTATGTTGTTAAAGGCCATATTAGGTCTCTATTTGATGGATCCTGAAGCTCAGTCATGTTGTTAAAGGCCATATTAGGCATCTCATTGATGGATCCTGCATCTCACTTATGTTGTGAAAGGCCCTATGAGGTCTCTCATTGATGGATCCTGCAGCTCACTTATCTTGTTGAAGGCCCTATTAGGTGTCCCATTGATGGATCCTGCAGCTAACTAATGTTGTTACGGCCCGATAAGCCTATCATTGTTGGATCTTGCAGCTCAATCATGTTGCTAAAGTTCCTATTGGGTCCCTTATTGATGGATCCTGTAGCTCACTTATATTGTTAAAGGCCCTATTAGGTCTCTCATTGATGGATCCTGAAACTCACTTATGTTGTAAAAGGCCCTATTATGTTGCTAAAGGACATATTGGGTCACTCATTGAATGATCCCGGAGCTCACCTATGTTGTTAAATGCCTTACTGGGTCTCTCAATGATGGATCCTGCAACTCACTTATGTTGTTAACGGACATATTAGGTAACTCATTGAAAGATCCCGCAGCTCACCTATGTTGTTAAAGGCCCTATTGGGTCTCTCATTGATGGATCCTGTAACTCACTTATGTTATTTTATGCCTCATTAGGTCTATCGTTGATGGAACCTGCAGCCGATTTATTTTGTTAAAGGACCTATTAGGTTTCTCATTGATGGTTTTTGCAGCTCACTTATGTTGTTAGGTCTCCCATTGATGGATCCTGAAGCTCACTCATGTGGTTAATATCCCTATTTAGTCCCTCATTGATGGATCATGCAGCCCATCTATGTTGGTAAAGGACCTTTTAGGTCTCTCATCGATGGATCTTGCAGCTAACTTATGTTGTTAAAGGCCATATTATTCCTCTCATTGATGGATGTTGCAGCTCTCTTATGTTGTTGAAGGCCCTATTAGATCTCTCATGTAGGGATCGTGCAGATCACTCCTTTTTTTGAAAGCCCTATTAGGTCTCTCATTGATGTATCCTGCAGCTCACTTATGTTGTTAAAAACCCTATTAGGTCTCTCCATGATGGATCCTGCAGCTCACTTATGTTGTTAAAGGCCCTATTAGGTCTCTT
>SDVV010011858.1:0-15690 GCA_016164225.1 Gammarus roeselii | reverse complement strand
ACCATAAACATAATGTATGACACCCAGCGCCATGACATAATAAATAACGGCCCAAGTATTGAGAAATATAGCAGACTGATAGCTCTCAGAAACAATCTCCATAGCGAATACATGATATTGAAAAACGAACAGTGGGAAAATCTAATTAGCCAGACTGACATGGAACGAAACTCCAAAGACTTTTGGATGTCAATTAAGCGAATGATTGGAAACAACTCTCTATGTCAACAAAAATATATGAAAGATCACAATAATAAAGAAATATACGACGACAAAGGCAAAGAAAAGCTATTTAGGGAATACTGGAGTAAAGTTTTCAAAATATCCGTAGAGGAAAATGCAGAGTTCGACCACGACACAGAACTTGAAGTAAATAATTATATAATAGATAACACCGAAAAAATAGTAACGTATCCCCGAGTGGACAACAATAGGTTGGCAGACAGCATCAACCCAGTTCAAATGTGCGAACTCAAAAAAATCATTAACTCCATGAAACAAAAAGCTCCAGGTGAAGACGAAATCACAAGATACCACTTAATAAATATGCTTAATAACATGCTACTAAATTTACAGAAAATAATCAATGCATCGCTTTCAATAGGACACTATCCATCCGTCTGGAAAACTTCAATTATGATATTCCTACCGAAACCTAATAAATCCCCACTTGAGCACTCAAACTATAGACCAATTTCCCTGCTGAGTGTACCAGGAAAAATCCTCGAAAAAGTTTTCAACCAAAAAATTATGGAATACCTAACAAGAAACAATTTACACAACAGCAATCAACATGGATTTAGACCCGGACTGGGCACTGGAACAGCAACCGCCACAACATATGAAGCAATAGCAGCCGGAAAAACAAACGGCATGAAAATGAACATTGTTTTACGGGACATAAGTCGCGCGTTTTATAAAGTATGGCACAATAGACTCATTTACAAAATGCTGAATAACAACCTCCCAGACGAACTGATTAGGATTACAAATAGCTATTTAAACAAAAGGAAAGCAAAGATTCGCATAGGTGACTATGTGGGAGAGGAGTTTCAACTTGAGAGCGGAGTACCGCAAGGAGGGTGTCTCTCCCCAACTCTATTCAATTTCTATACCCATGATGTACCCGAGGCATCGGGTGAAAATGTCAACCTTATTTATGCAGACGACATCACGCAAATAGTCAGATACAGAGGCAAATCAGAGAAAATGTTGGCACAGCAAACCATCAGAGAAATCGAAAAAGTCAGCAACTATGAGAAAGTCTGGAAAGTAAAAACAAACAGAGCAAAATTTCAAATAATACCTATCCTAAGAACGAAAACGGAACCGATCATCATCAACCAAGATAACTATGAGTATGAAAGGGAAGGAAAAGCACTTGGTCTTATCATAACAACAAATGGATTTCATAAACACATACGCAACAGGATAAATCTGGCAAAACTTCAACTAAGAATACTATTTAGATTCAGAAATCTCTCCATAAAAAACAAGAAAAAACTGTACCATGCCTTAGTAAAATCAGTCCTAGAATATCCACCCGTACCCCTTCACGTAGCTAGCAAATCACTAACACAACAGATGCAAATAGTACAGAACAAAGCTGCTCGAATAATAACAAACATAAGACTTAGAGAAGGACACACAAATCAAACAGTAAATGAACGTGCAGGACTAGACCCAATTAACATTTCCCTCCACAACCAAGCGAGCACTATCTGGTCCAAGCTAGATAACTTTCACAATCAAAGTATAAAGAATTTACTAACAATAGACGAAGGCAAAACACCGACCTTCAACTTCCCCTCAAGTCACTCGCAATTTACTAATAACTTGATAAAATTATGCAACATTTCCTTATATGTAATATGGACTCCTGTGGGCATCTGACCGACTTTGAAACTGTACCGCACGAATTTCGACAAGTCCTTTTATGGCATTTGACCGTCGTATGAGAAATAGTCTGACCTTCTGAATGTTTAGACAAGCCATAACAAAACATACAAGGGTAACACGCGAGAACACTCGCGTGGATACTCAAGGACATATGACCGTCAATTCCAAAGCGCCCTCCGAATGATCTCGACAAGCCCCAAAAAAAGGCAATTGTCCTACGTATGCTGACAGTCCGAATTCCGAATATACCGACAAGCCATAAAAAAAGAGAAATGCAAAGGAGCCATCTATTCAATTTGTAGTTTTGTAATTTACCTTTAGTGATCTGACGATCGAAACTTTACCTAGCCAAACCGCACTCAAACCGTCGAATCTAAGCCTCTAATAGCACTCGGCTAGAACCGAATCTTTCATTCTCTATCTGTTTTTTTCCTTTCTCTTCTTTTTCTTCTCCTAATCATCTTCCTCTCTTAACTATCATCATCATCATCATCATCATCATGTGTTCTTAATATTGCTGGCGCGCATGGCAATGTGTTGCCTTCCCATTTTTGAGGAGATTACTCCTAACTTCACGATTATTCCAGCAGGAACACCTCATGCAATCGTCAATGTAGATTATCACAAGCTTGCACCCAAAAACTCCAGAACGCATATTGGTCAGCTGACAACCGTTCCTGACAATTTATTCCATAAGAATAACATCATTTTAATATGTATATATCAACTTATTCATTAACTAAATATCCAATTGAAGAAGAGCAAATTGGTCATACTACACAGGTCAGTAAGATGAACGAGTCTAGAACATCATAACGGACAGAATCTCCAAGGTAGTCTCCGCAAAATTTGTCTGACATTTTCTAGGATCTTCTACAAGTGATCAGGTTATCAAATTATAACAGTGCGGCGAAAGGTAAACGTCAAAACCAATTATTGTGGTGGATGGATGATTATTCATTTTATTGGTCATTGCCAATTCATTTTAGTATTTCTTATTTCGTGGTTTGTAATATTTATATGTGCCCTTTTTCCATGGTGATCTATTTTGTATTAGTTATATAATTATGGATCGTTAGACGCCTGCAGGGGCTCTGCAGGGTGGCGAGCGACGACGTCCTGTTGGGGCTCCGGTGGAGCGAGGAAGCGGCTACTGCTCCTACCACCTTGAACCTTTCCGGAATCTACGTTAAACTTACTCTGTATTATCGTTAAACCTACTCGGTATCTACGTTAAACCTACAATGTATCTACTTCAAACCGCACCCTACAGGGAACCCCATTACGATTTACGTTGAGTCTCCGGTGGTATTTGGCTCAATCAAATCAAAATCTACGTTAAACCTACTCTGTATCTACGTTAAACCTATTCGGTTTCTACGTTGAACCTACTCTATATCTACGTTGAACTTACTCGGTATCCACGTTAAACCTACTCGGAACCTACTTATAACCTACTCGGGATCTACGTTAAACCTACTCGGAATCTTCATTGAACCTACTCGTAATCTACGCTGCACCTACTTTGCCACTCTTCAATTGCCCTACGGAGGAGTCTGTATTAACTTCGCGTTGGGACTCCGGTGGAAACGGAAGCAACTATTACTACTACTACTACTAATACTACTACATAACCAATTAGTAGATATTAGAGGTAGTGCGAATGTGTTCTTTAGGTATTCACGTAAGCAAACATGAACAGCAAACTTAAAAAAAGTGCGAATGTCAATGCTAATGCAAATATTCACTATTTCTAATAATATGGGAGTACAGACTATTGAGAGCGACGTGTTTCTCTCCGGCCACACATACCTGTGGTAGCTAATTACTAGCCGGACGTCACCAGCGTTTTGCCCCTGTCTATGTCGATGACCGTGTTCGCTGTACGGCGGCGGTCCGACTAGCATAGACCTACCGTAGTAAAAAGAATATGGCGGCTAGTTGTCCCTTGTCTTATCCAGCTAATCAAGCGCATATGATCGGTAGTATTTAGTACCTTAAAAGATTCAATCAGCTGTTGCTTACTGGAACCATCAGTCACAGTCTTAGTGTAATGCCCATAATCTAGTAGCAAGCAGGATGGCCAGCAATGGCTAATAGAGAAGGAAGGAATTACTTACAGACATAAGGTGAAAATAGATATCTCCTCATAGTATTTGCAGTTGAAAAATATCCGCCTAACGAAATAAAATTGTTAGTGCAAACGCGCATATTGAAAATCGGCGTGAATGTTTGCACACGCGAAGGCGAATAACATCATTTCTATGTATATCGAAATCTTATCGCACCAGCAGCAAACAATCTCATCTCTCTTCTACTTAGAATTATTCATATTACTCATTATTACGTTGGGTGTCGAGGAAGGGATTAATGAATTTTATTATACACTCTTGTAGGCTTGAAACACATCTTCTAGCTCGTTCATATTGCAGTCAACATTATATGCTGAGAATACAAACCTAGTATTTGCTCTTTAGGATTAGCAACCAACCTCCTGGAAATATCATTGTATGCTACTCTCAACTTGATCTTGAATTTCCTCAAGAGGTGATTGTCAAACGCGTTTAATTTCTGGAATTTCTTGGAGATATCAGCATCATCAGACCTAAGAGAATGGAGATAAATGAACTGAATCCAGTATACAATTTTCTTTCATGCCCGCATTTATATAACTTCTTGGAAATTAGCTCAGGTAAGATTACCTCGGCTTACAGTTGGGGATAAAAAACATCCAAAAAGAGTTGCATGGAATCTTTGTCTTATTCGTTTCCGCTAGAAACGGTTATGATTTCCAGAATCAGTATTAAACTCCGCAAGCACTCCTCGCTAGCACAACTCACAAATATTACAAACCACGAAATAAGAAATACTAAAATGAAGTGGCAATGACCAATAAAATGGATAATCATCCATCCACCACAATAATTGGTTTTGACGTTTACCTTTCGCCGCACTGTTATAATTTGATAACCTGATCACTTGTAGAAGATCCTAGAAAATGTCAGACAAATTTTGCGGAGACTACCTGGGAGATTCTGTCCGTTATGATGTTCTAGACTCGTTCATCTTACTGACTTGTGTAATATGACCAATTTGCTGTTCTTCAATTGGATATTAGTGTTCAGTTTGGTATTGCAGGAGCTCTCTCTCAGTCTTGTCCTGGAGGCAGTCTTCGTGTCCTTTAGGGTGGCCGTTTACTTTGCAGTAAAAGTAGCGAGGTTCTTCAGATGGGTACGACAAGGGATCGTCTCGTTATCGTGGTCGTCTTGGGAGCAGTGTGAGCATCTTCTATTACCGTTACAATCTCGGCTCGTGTATCCGTATTTCTGGCATTTATAGCATCGCATCGGACGTCTTCGAAGGGTGTAACCTTGGTTTTGGCGTCAAAGAAAGGTATGTCTATGTAGTTAGGTGGGGTGGGGCAATTGAATGTAAGCAGAAGGGCCTGGTGGTGTTCCTTCTTGGTTTGATTTTTGGTGCGATTTTCGCTTCAACTATACATTCTTCGTATTGGACTAATCTGGCGATAAATTCTTCGGCTTCATCACTCGGGAGACCCTCAATGTAAATCAGGCCTGAACTCATGGAAAAAGTTGGGTATGGTATGATTTGTAAGGGTTTTCCGCATTTTCTGTTTTTGGAGAGTATAGTGTCACTTTGAAGTTATGTGTCTACTTCAATGGTGAAACTATCGTTATCGCTGGCGGTGATGTTGAGAATTGGACGGCCAGTCAGCGAGCCCAGTTCTTCTCGTAGTTTGCATGAGCAAATATCCGGTCTGTCATTGACATCGAGTGTAATTTTCAAGTGTTCGGGGAATTTAGGGCCGTTGTTGAATAGGTTGGGGTCATCAAATAGTGTTTATTGTCTCCTCTTTGTGTTTTTTGGTGTTCGGGCGTTACGAGTTTCGGCTGGAAGGAGGTCAGAGGCGGAAGCACACGAACAGGTTACGGGTTCTCTGACCTCTATCCTCATAAGCTCATCCAGTCGGGTATTCATAGTTGCACAAATGTTCTCGAGTTTAGTGAGGCATTCGCCGACTTCACTGGAGGGTGCCGAGAAGTCCTCAGTCTCCAGCTCGGGAAGCCCAATCATTTTGCATATCTTGTCCAGGGTATTCTGCATTCCGGTTATATTCGCGTCCAGCTTCGAGATGCGTTCATTTGTGTCGTCGAATACGACTTCAATCAGGTCTCCTGTCGATGAGGAACTTTTGAGGGGTACGTCTTTCTTTCTTGCAGACTGGTTTGAGTGCGACGCCCTGGAGGGGCCGTCAGCCCCTCTCCGATTTTCTTGCTCATTGTTTGATCCCCGGCTCCTACCCGGAATTCTGGGTATTGAAAATGGGGGCTTCTTCACGTTTATTTATATTGTGTAAACGAATGTATACACTAACCTAATTTCTAAATTTTCTCAGAATAAATCTTGAATCTATTTTTTTTTACAATTTTTTGTAACTTTTTTTAAATTTCAATTGGTTTCGATTCTAAATTCACAAACCCCGGTGTCAGTGGGGGGCTCACCTTTTTGTGCACCAAGGGGGGGATGTAGCTACGAACTGAAAGGGGAGACGGTGGAGGGATCTCCTAACTCAGACCGTATTTACACAAAGGGGAAAATGAATTTTGGTGCATAACGAGGACACCTCGGGAAGTCGGGTGAGTCTGGGATACCCCCAGGGGGTATCCCTCTGAGGTGCCTTATTGCTCTCGCCCTAAAGAGATGATAGTCGATCTCTCCAATTTAGTTGAAAACTTTAACCTTTACGAGACGATTTTCGGCCTCGAAGCGATATTCGGCTTAGAGCGGTGACCTGCTCTTATTTTGATACAGCAAAAAAAAGTTTGTATACCCTGGAAACTTGAAAAACTTTGGAGCTAGGACGCGAAGAACAGTATGCGATGGTAATTTCAAACTCAGTTAGTTGTCCGTCATTGGTTACGATACTGCCTGCAAAACTCACAATGCGGATAACCAACCGTCTTCTCTTCTGTAGCACAGATTCGGGTGGGACCTGGTGCGACAGAGCAACCTCCTTCCGACAGATGCCCGGCAAAATTTGAAAAATTAAATATAGATTTCTGGTATTTCGCTTCTGGTATTTTGCATTTGCTTTTCTCTTGATTATTGTCTAAATTCAAAACGTAAATACTGATCTCCTGCCTTTTTTTTACTAAATTCTGCTATAACTATTCGGCAAAAGTAAAAATATAACTAAACTCAGGCCTGCTACGAGCAATTTTTTTTAGTGTCCCTCTGACATCTCATTTGAAATTTGAAATGCTCCTGTAGGACCAATCACACGTGTTCAGAGACTTACTCTACTGAACACTAGGGAGAACCACTCTTAGGAAACTTGAGCGTGGAGCTCTCCTACGCTTGCACTTATTGAAATTTCACGACATTTTTAAAAATTCCGACCTAGACTCTAGATCAGCCCAGGGCAGGTCTATCCTTAGGAGAGGTCTCTTCGAAGTCTCACCTTGAAGGGCGACAGCCTTAAAGGAACGCTTGCGTACAGAAGACTTAATCTTCTGAGCACATGGGGAGGACCACTACCCGGGCAACTGGATGTGGTGGTCCTCCCAAATGTACACATACTTGTCAAAATGTAATACCCATATGCTCATTCGAAGTGGACTCAAAACCTAGTTGGAGTCCGTCTGACCCAACTTCTCAGGGAAGCCGACAGGCATGCGCTCGAGGAAAAGTGCGTGTCCGCTGAGCGTATGGGCGTGTCCGTCTCTGCTCGACCGTCTGAGCTCGGACCGCCTGAAACCAAAATTCTTCGTTTCACTTCTCGTTCGCCCCCTTTCGTGAATTGTCGTTCTGACACTCGACCTATTCTTCTCCCGGGCTGAAAGGCCTCGGGTAGTAACTAGAATGGTGGTGGTAGATGTGGTTTCTCTCCTCCCTATTCCTACAACCTTCTTTTTCTGTATGTGTGCGTGAATTTCTAAAGCCTCCTTGACTATCCTCTACTCTTCTTCCACTTCTTTCAAGGAAACGCTTGTCATGAGCGCTACTGCTCATTTGTTTTCCTTACTCTAATCTAATCGGTTATGGCGTTTACCTTACCGCCGCACTGTAATAATTTGATTACCGGATCACTTGTAGAAGATCTTAGATAATGTCAGCCAAATTTTGTGGAGACTGTGTCCGTTAGAAAGGTTGCGCTACCTCAGCAAATAGAGATTAAGCAATGGAGGTTCCTAGGCGTACCCGGGGCAGGGGAGATTCTGTCCGCTAAAATTTCCTAGACTCGTTCATTCTACTGACCTGAGCAATGTGACCAAATTGCCCTTCGTTAATTGGGCCCTTAGTAAATGAAAAAAAAATTATTAATTCATTTAAAAATGTTGATGTAATTGTGAAATAGTCAGAAACGTTTGTCATCTGACTTATATGCGTTCTATAGTTTTGGGCGCAAGCTTATGATAATCTACATTGGCAAGTGGCATGTATTGCAACTGCCTAAATATTCGTGAAGTTAGGAGTAAACTCCTCAAAAATGGGAAGGCAGCACATTGCCATGCGCGCCAGCAATATTAAGAACACTTCACGAACTCTATTTCATGTACCATCACAATCTGTAATATTTTACTTGACAAAGTAAATAAAAAAAAAGATATTCATTCGTCAAACTTCTTGAACATGTATTTCAAACAATTGAGTATGGAAATCTAAATTTTTATGCTAATTTTTCTAGTTTGAAAGAAGCAATAACCAAATCGAGAAAAATAAATGCAAAATATTAAAAATAAGTTTTGATGGGCAACTTAATTATTTGACGGATCAGTATACGTCAAAATAATATTACGAATATTTTGGAGTACAACACAACGAAAAGTTCTTTTTTGCACACTAAACCAGAAGGCACATGACTTTTCAAATGCTTTATGTTCTTGAAGTTGACATCCCAGGCTCAGCTTCTAACTTTGATGACAATGAGAAAAGCCTAATTTGGATTCACATCATTGAGGTACTCCGTGCGTAACTTAAATCTAGTATTCATGTGCCGCTATCACAGCCTTCGTTTGGTCGAATATAAGCCTTCGCCAAACTGACATAACGCTCTTCGGAAGCCTGCATCTACACTTCTCGCTAATGAATGAAACCACACCAAGACACTTTGATGTTTCACTATTTTAGGCCTATGATCTCTGATAGACTAAATGAGATCAAATATTTTTTTATCAAAACAAACGCTGTATGGTATTAGGTTTTGCATCTTGAATCTATACAGAAATGTACACAAGTATGAGGCCCAAATCAAATCAAATGTACACAAATCAAAAATACGTATAGTAGTAAGACAAGACAAACAGACCAAATTGAGAAGCCTTACTGATTTCATTGCAAATGTAAATGACAGAATGAGACCGAGTATGTCGGTAACGTGCATCTTACATCCATAGGTGAACGAACATAAGTAAGGACATTAAATCATTAAAATCTAATGTCATCAAGAAACATGTACTGGAGTATCTTTTTTATATTTGCACATGGAATAAATAATTCGCATGTCGTGTGTTTTCAGTGGACGACGCCATTGCGGTCACTCATAACCTTCAACTCGAAGATTACTCCTACCAAGTATACTCTCATATGTTCAAGAAACTGTCGCTGGAGTGTGCAGTGGAATGACACGTCTCTGCACCACCGTCGTCGTTGGACATCTTTTTTGTAGGCAAACCGTATTGCTTGAAGGAGTTTGTAAACGAAATGGGAGCAGCCAAAAATGAACTCAGGAATGCGCAAGAAGAGTGTCAAAAATGAATAAGTCTGGTGGAATGCTTAAGTAAGAAACGCGCGTGCATGTGATTGTGAAAATTGTACTGAACCTGCGGGCAAAATGTGAAGAAAGTTAAATTTTGGACTTATTTTTGCACCCGCAGGCCCCATTGAAACCGAAAAAAGTTCTTGCCTGTGGGCACAAACTGTTTCCTGTGTGTATGGGCTCTAGAGATCAGGTGAATGACGTGAACGACTTATTCGTGAGTTGTGCTAGCGAGGAGTGCTTGCGGAGTTTTATACGGATTCTGGAAATCATAACCGTTTCTAGCGGAAACGAATAAAACAAAGATTACATGCAACTCTTTTTGGATATTTTTTATCCCCAACTGTAAGCCGAGGTAATCTTACCGGAGCTAATTTCCAAGAAGTTATATAAATGCGGGCGTGAAAGAAAATTGTATACTGGACTCAGTTCATTTATCCATATTATTTTTTCACCGATGTGATGATGCTGATATCTCCATGAAACCCCAGAAATAAAAACGCGGCAATCAGCTCATGAAGAAATTGAGCTCTATACAGCTCATTAAAACCTACTGCCACCCTATCTACTGTAACTCACTGTGGTTCAAATTTACGACTCTGACAATAAACTGAGAGTAGCATGCAACGATATTTTCAGAAGGTTGGTTGATGTCTCACGAACGAGTGCTAGCTTTGTATTCGCAGCATATAATGTTGACTGTCATGCAGTACGAGCTAGAAGAAGTGCATAGTGTCCAGGGCATATTATAAAAAGTCCCTTCACGGAGAATTAACATAATAATGAGGGATATGAATCATATTCAGTAGGAGAGAGATGTGATTGTTCGCTGCTGGTGCCGCAAGATTCCGATATAAGTAGAAAAAATGTTATTCGCTTTCGCAAATGCAAACATTCACGCCGATTTTCAATATTCGCGTTTGCACTTGCATTTTCATTTCGTTAGGCGAATATTTTCCAACTGCAATTCCTATGAAAAAATATATGCATTTATATATTTTAAATTTATGTCTATGGCTAATTCTTTCCTTCTCTATTAGCCGTTAGTGGTCTACCTGCTGGTCACGTGATTATGGAAATTGCACTAAGACTGTGGCCGTTCATTCTAGTAAACAACAGCCCATTGCACCTTTTTAAGGTGCTAAATACAAATGACCATATGCCTGTGACCTGCAAGATAAGACATGTGGCGACCAGCCATACTCTCTTTACTACGGTAGGTCCATGTTAGTCGACCCTGCCGCCGAACAGCGGAGACGGACACCGGCATCGACACGGGCAGAACGCTGTTGGCATCCAGCTAGCAAATAGCAACAGGCGGCACGAGTGGCAGGAGAGAAACACATAGCAATCAGTAGTTTGTGTACTCCCATATCATTAAGAATGGTTAATATTTGCATTAGCATTCACATTAGCAAATTTCAAATAAAAAAGATTCGCTGTCATATTCACTTCTGTGAATACCTAAAGAACACATCCGCACCACCTTTAATACCTACTAATTGGTTATGGCTTCTACCTTCCGCCGCACTGTAATAATTTGATAGCCTGATCACTTGTAGAAGATCCTAGGTAATGTCAGACAAAGTTTGTGGAGACTGTCGCCGTTCCAAAGGCTGCGTGAACTCGGCAATTAGAGATTGCGCAGTGGAGGTTCCTGGGCGTACCCGGAGCAGGGGAGATTCTGTCCGTGAATATGTCCTAGACTCGTTAATCTTACTGACCTTTACTATATAGCCAATTTGCCCTCTTCAATTGGGTATTTAGTTAATGCATAAATTGGTTTATTAATATTTAAATAGCATTATTTTTGTGGAATAAATTGTCAGAAGCGGTTGTCAGCTGACTAATAGGCCTTCTGAAGTTTTTGGGTGCAAGCTTCTGATAACCTAAATCGACGATGGCATAAAGTTCAACTGGTTTATTATTCGTGAAGTTAGAAGTTATCTTCTCATAAATGAGAAGGCAGCAACAAATGTTTGATAATTATAGATAAGGTTGAAGAGAAAAAGAGGAGTGTAGGAAGAAATAAGAAGAGTGAAAGGAAAGAGAGTAGGAGATAAAAGAGTTGGCTCTACCAGCAACCAAGTACCGTTTTACATAGTTCTCCAAGTAGATTATCAGTTGGGGTCGTCAGACCACTAATACTTGTTTCTTTTTAATTAGTTTGTTTCGATTTTTCAACTTTGCTAGGATCAGTCTAGACACTGGGCGAGGCGACCCGCCCCAACCCCTTATATGGGTTCGACGCGGGACGCGTCCCAACTGTCCTCCCTCTTCCCCGTGAGTTTGTTAAGCTTGATTCTAGATTCTTACATCTGCTTCTTGTAACTTTATTCGCTATTTTGTTACGATCATTTCTATTACTATCATTTTATCCATTGCCTAGTGTACTTCAGTATATTGGCTCGGGACAAGGTCCCTGAGCCAATTTCCTACTGGATGGAAGCAACTTGATAGTTCTGTCTGAATCGTATTCCAGTCTTTCTCTCAGCACAGGTGCTGTTATGAGCGTTTCTTCTATACTTTCCCATATTTTTCTGGCTTGTTTGTGCAAGAATACATTAATTGCCTCCAATTCGGCTATCTTGTTGACTTCTGAATTCCGTTGATGCTCCGTTAGGCTAATATCCTCTATCCACCTGCACGCTTTGTTCTGGACAATTTGCATATTTTTCAGTTGGGTCGGCCTCCATGTGTGTAATGGTACCGGTGGGTATGTCAGTACCGTCTTCACCATAGCCGTGTAATATTTTGTTTTGTTTCTCTTGCTCAAGCTTCTAAATCGGTATATATGACGTAGTGAGACCATTGCCAACTTGACTCTATTTTGGCAATGTCGGACGAATCCATTTGTTGTTAGTGTCATTCCGAGAACTTTGCCTTCCTTCTCGTATTTGTACGTCTTGTCTCCCACATTCACTCTCTCCAGCTTCTTTCTGTTTATTGGTATGATTTGAAACTTGGTTTCATTCGTTCTTACCTTCCATTTTCTTTCGTTTTCATTGAGCGTTTTGATTTCCCTCTCGGTAATCTTTGCCAGCATCTTCTCTCCACCTTTCGTTCGGATAATTTGTGTGACGTCATCCGCATAGATTATTGCTTCGTTTTGCCCGGATGGTGGTGGGATGTCATGCGTGTAGAAGCTGAACAGTGTCGGCGATTGGCACTCTTCCTGAGGTACCCCCCTCTCCACCTCGAATTCCAGTCCGAGGTACCCGCCGATTCCGATTCTCGCTCTCCTTCCTTGCAAGTAATTGCTTATTGTCCTAATAAAGTAATCTGGGATTTGCTTTCGATCAGCTTAAACTTCAGTCCTCCGAGCCACACTTTGTTGAATGCTCGGCTTATGTCGCGAAGCACCACATTGCATCTCATGCTGTTGGATTTGGCCACTGCCAGGAGCTCATATAGCACTGCTGCAGATGCCCCGATCCCCCGTTTCTTCCGGAATCCATGTTGTCGCTCATTCACTTTGTTCTTATCTTCCAGCTCGGTAATCAGTCGATCGTTAGTGATTCTTTCGAATAATTTTCCGGACACATTAAGCAAGGATATTGTTCAGTAGTTAACATGTTCCTTTGGGGATTTTCCAGGCTTAGGAATAAAAATAATTGTACATATTTTCCACTGCTGGGGAAAACTTCCTGTTGAGTACGATGCGTTCACTATTTGCCGGTAATTTTCTATCATATTTGTTGGCAGATTTACCAGGTGCTTCTTCGTGATTTCGTCTGGCCCTGGTGATTTCTGTTTGAATTTTGCTATTCCATGCATTATTTCCAGTCTCGTGACTGGTATTGTTTCGGTCGTGAGTCTTTGCAGGCTGGTTATTTCGTACCTGGTTACTTAATTGTAATTTTCTTCCAGGAAAGAGTTCACCATTTCGTCTGTTTGCCGATCGTACCGTCTATTTTCCTCTTTTGATATCTTGAGTACCTCTCCTCCTCCTTCTTGTCGTCGTCGTACACCTCTTCGTTGTTGCTGTCTTTCAGGTAGCTTATTTGTTTTGATGATGTTTGTCCGATCATGCATTTTATGGAGGTCTAGAAATCTTTGCTGTTTCTCTCTGAATCATGTTGTTCCATGCTTCCCCCCTAAGCCTCCTGAACTCTTCCCATATGCGGTGTTCAAGATTGATGAGGTACCAGTTCTTAGCATAACTCGGTCCGCTGTTCTCGAGAGTCTCTCATTAGCTCGTCGTGTTGCAGTTGAAGGACTCTTGTATGGTGCGACGTTTTATAGTGTGGCACGGTTCTTACGGAGGTCTTAGGGATAGCTTGTCTTGAGGCTTCCTGTATCTTGTGAGTCCACCCTGTTACGGCTTGTTCTATTTCCTCTTCCGTCTTGTTATTTCCGATCTCTATTGTTGGCTCTTTCCTGAGGATCTCCCTGTACTTATCCCAGTCCGCTCGGACAAAGTTTGTTCTCTCCCTGACCGGAATCTGGATTGGGCTGGTTGATATTGTAAAAATTATAGGGATATGGTCGCTGGGAGTCAAAGGGCCTGATTCAGCATAGGTGTTGTGAAAAACAGAGCTATTCGCTAGAATTATATCTGGCGAGGTCTTTGATCTGTGGGTAATATATGTTGGGAAGAAAGGTCCCTCATGGGTTGCATACCCCTGTCGATGAGTTGAATCACCTGTCTTCCTGCGGTATTATCAAGTCGTCGTTTTCTTGCTCAGCAGTGCGTAGAAATCCGGAACGTGTAAATATCTTGTTCGTGGAGGGACATAGGCCATTGCCAGCACCACGTCCCCAAGGCTCGTTTCCACAGTTACACTCAACATGTCTGAATGGTAATTTTCGTTGATTCTGCAATGAATGTTGTTGCGGACCGTAATTGCAACTCCGTTGTTTTGCTCATTGAGGGTGTTCCTCGTAACTACATTGTAACTACTGAGCTTAATATAGAAGTCATTTGCACAGCCATGACCATTTATCAGGACTATGTCGGGATTTTCTTTCAGGTATATGTTTGCTAGTGCGAATCCGTTCATGTTCCAGGATCTTACGTTATGCTGTATAACTTTAATTTTACTGGGATAAATCACGGTTTGGATCGAAGTTTCATCCCTTCTTCCGCGGCTGACTCGCTGTCCTCCTCTTCATCGCCACTCTTTTTGAACTCTGCCGCAGACAAGTAGGTGATGTGACCTCTCACTCCACGCACACTCTCCCCCATGATTAGCCTTTTCAGGGCATCTTCAATGTAGTCACTGACGCTGTGCATTACAAATTTCAGCTTGTTCCCTTCATATAATCTTTTCACTTCTTGAGCGGTTAGGTCTCTCTTCTTGACACTTCCTTCGATTATAATTAAGTTTGCTTCATAGTCATCTGCAGTCATGACTAGTTGATGGTGTATGGCTGATGTTTCCAGTTGTCGTTTCAGTGTTTCTTCTGGGTCGGTTAAGCTGTCTCTCCTCTCCGTACGGAATACTTCTTCTGATGTTTCCTTGATGGTCGATTCGGATGAGCCCGTCGCTGTCGATGTGCCGGAGCTTGATGAAGTTGATTCATTCTTTTTTCTCTGGATTTCCCGCAGTGTTGAGAGAGTATCCCTCATTATATCGTGCTTGAATAGCTGGACAGATTAGGGAATCGGATCAAATACAATAGGCTGAATGTTGTTTGCTTCTAGGGTTTTATTCAGGTGCTCGTTGTAGGATCCCGGGGCTATAATGTTTTGCACGTGTGCGTCCAAAATCATCACCAGAGCCCTCATTCCTGTCTCTGCCATTAGGCCCTCCGTTACTCTTGCCTATTGCTGTTGCTGGGCTGTGGAGAGAGCCTTGGTTACCACTCTGGCATAGGTGCTTTCCTGTTTGGTTAATTCATCCTCTTCTTTCTGTTGTAGTTTTTCTTGATTAAGTCTTTCTTTACTGGACAGCTCATGGCCATCGTTCTGTGTGCTCCTTTGCAGTTGAGGCACTTCTTTATTTCCTCTTTACAGTCTCTGAAGTTGTGGGGTCCAGAGCATTCGGAGCATCTAACCACGTCCGGTG
>SDVV010011857.1:0-15691 GCA_016164225.1 Gammarus roeselii | reverse complement strand
AGCAAAGGCCTTCCACTCATAAGCAACACCTGCTGCATGTGCAACATGATTGACATACAACAGAAACAAGAGCGTACCCAGCACAGAAACCTGATGCACACCACGTGTCACCTCCCTGAAGTCACTGAGAACTCCCCCCACAGATTCGCCTCCCTATCAGAAAATTATGAATCCAATCCAACAGTTCACCCGGAATACCCACACTTCTCAGTTTGTCCACCCAAAGCGAGTGACTGACAACATTGGATGCATTAGAGAAATCCAGGAAGACCACATCAACAACTGTTCCTTAATCTACCCGATCAGCAACCTTGCTATTAGTAAGCAAAAGTTAGTCTTTGGTGCTCCTTCCCACCCTGAAACTAAATTGACATGTAAGTATATATATGCATGTATGTATATGCATGTATGTATTTATGTATGTGCATTTATATTATTCAATCCCTGACCGCACAAGTTCAGTGCTGTCAGGGATTGAGGCCCTGCAGGAGTTCAGCACGCAAGAAATTTATGCCTTGAAGGTGCAGAGAAGAGCAAGTCTGGGGGTTGTCTCTAAATGCGGTGGAGCGGCTTCTTTGCTGCGGTCAACTCCTGAGAACACAAGTGCTTCTGAGCCGTGCTGCTTGCTGTTGTCTTCAGCTGCACCTCCTGTTGATTTGAAATCTGCTATGTTACCTGGTGGCTCTGCTGGCATGAGTGTGTGAGGTTGGGGGAGGGGGGGCATTGCACTGGGCGTGCCGGTGGTCTTGTAGGCTGCTGTAGCGGGTGATGGTTTTTGTGACTTTTGTCTTACCAAGCTGGCTTCTCTGTTGCTGGTGGCAGTTGCAGTGCTGGTGAGGCTGATTAGAGGTGATGGCAGGTGTGAAGAGTAAGTGCTGTTGTGAATCTATTCAGGAAAGAAAACAAACTGGTCGTCTGGGTGGCCATGGCACTGATGGTTTCACTGGCATTGGGCTGTTTAGGAGGGATATGTGAGGAGGTGAGGGAGAAGAGGAAGTGCTCAGTTATGCCAAGAGGTTTTGCTTGTGAGACTGTTACGCTGGTGAAAGGTTGATCTGACTGACATGGTCTAGATTGGTGATACATGTCTGTTCAGAGCAAAGGTGATTAATCATGACGCCAGTCTTGGATTAATTGATTAATCATGAAGAGCTTGGATGGTTTTAAGAGTCTATTAATTCAGAAAGACATTTCTTCTAGGCAGAGAAGGGAGTTGCTAGTTAGGAGGCACGCTCTTCATGCATCAGAGGGTGACAGAGAAGAAATAAGTGAATTTTTGAGGCTGTTGCTGGACAGAGGGCTGATGTCGGCGCTGGTCGGGGTGGGCCAGCCGTTGTTTCCAAGGGTTCCGCTGGTTGGGGATGGTTGGGGCGGTGACGGTCATGCTGGGGGCGGTGAGGTGGTCGTCGTGGTAAATCGTGGTGGTGGCAGCGGCAGTGGTGCTCGTGGACATTACGGCACTGGTGGCCACGGTTGTGTAGGTGGCCGCGGCGATGCTGGCGTCCTAAGAAGTGCTGGCAACCGCGGCAATACTGGCGACCGGGGCAGTGCTGGCGTACGCAGTGCGACCGGCGGTCACTGTTGTTGTTGTTGTTGCTGCTTAACCCCGGTTTCCACCTGCGGTGGTGGAAAACACGCCAACACACCGCCCGAAATCACTGATACCCACCCACACGCGAGTGTCAAGAGAAGAGAAAGGGATGATCGGCTTTGTGACGGGGTAGAGCGTTATTGCTGCTCTCTGCATTGACTTCGTTGGTTATGTGGCAGTCAACAAACGGCCACCCGTGTGGTATAGCTGTAAATGTGGACACCAGAACAATATAAGTTGTAGCGTAGGCGATGGATGTTTAGTAGGAGTGATTTGGTGATCGTTCACTCGTTCATAAAAAAAAGTATATGTTGTGGCTCTGGTGTTTTGAAAATGGCAGTGGCCCTGAGGTCCGGGGCAGCGCACAGACTGCGTCCACGTCAACAATGCAGAGACAGCGCACACGGCGCCGTCCCCACCGGTGAGGATAGGAAACAGGGTGGGTTGAAGCACTGTTGCTGGGACCGGAGCCTCGGGCACCGCCACCGCAGGCAAGGCATCTTGATGGAGTTGGCCCGTCTAACTCGTGTAGGCTCCCTCGTGGGCGGCACGGTGGTGTTGGGGACCGTGGTGGTAGTTCCCAGGGGCGATCCTGTGATGGGGGTTCCGGGGACGGTCTTGGTGGTCGTGGAATTCCGGCTGGATTCCATGTCTTCCCAAGTGGCCATGAAGGTGCTGCTTTTAACTAGCCAGTTGGTCTTGGCAGATGAATTCCACTATTTTGCGGTTGTGTTGGTCAGTGTGAGTGAGTCTTGGTTGATTGACTCCTAGGCTGTCGTCTTTTGTTGATTTGAGGGGGTTTCAGCTTGTGGGAGGAGATCTATGGCGGAAGGAAATAGCTTTTGTCCCCGTACCGTTTACTACCCGAGAACTCCCTAAATGGCTCAGATAAGTCCCATATTTGTGCTGAGACCTTGAACCGCACGTTTGTTTTGCTGTTATAGAGGTCTTGTAATGTACAAAGTAGAGTTGGTAAACCTGGTCAAGAGGCCATCAGGAGTGGAGTGAGCTCCCTGTCCTCGGGTGTGAACCAGGGGCCGGTAAGGGGAAGGAAGAAACCCCATTTGGGAGGGGCCAACATCTCCTCCTGTTATAGGAGGGGGCGCACCTAAACTAGATCTAAACAACGCAAACTACTCGGATACACAAGTTTGTCAGGACTGGCTATCTCGAGTAGTATAGGCACGCAGAATTCCGGTAATTGGTGATCCACCAACTTGAAGTTCCCCCTCCACTGAGTTTGGTAGGTCCGACAAGTGATGTTGTTGTTCAGCTCGGGATACTCTGCCTATGTTCGTCCGTTCCGAAATACGAGCTAATGAAGTTCCGAGTCGATCAACAGCTAAGTCCCTAGACGCTGACGACTATTAATGAAATTCAATTTCTCAGTATGAGGCCTAATTAATATGGTGGCAATGAACAGTTGAATTGCATCACTTAGGTAATAATTATGCACGAAAACACCACGGATGTACGGAATCCGTATCGTAACTGAATACTGAAGTTCTGAAGTCCGGTCGGCGATGTTAATAAATTGCCAAACGTCCATCTACAACTGGCATCCAATAACTCGCAGTGACAGCTTTTAGTGCATTCATTCTCACTCGACAAGCCACTCCCAATGCAAAGAAATTGCCCTATCTCTTAACTTCAAGTAAGGAGGTCCGGTATATGAATATGTACTAGTGCCGAACGTCGCATCCAGAAAATAAATCGAAGTAAAGTAGTTGGTATTTTATAGAAGTAAATGCAGTGACCTTCAGGTACTATCAAACGATCCACTACCAAGTTTCAACCCGCCGCTCGGACAACTACGATAGACGACACCGTGATGGCCGCACGACAAGGCACTTGACAAATGATCACGATAGTTCAATGTAGTTAATTTAATATATTGATTCAACACCGACGATGAACAAGCAAACTAAAGCAATTAATAAACAAAGCACTCAATGATTTTGGATTGATAATGAGAAGGTGTATGACTAAAGGGTATTCATGGGAACGCACGTACCACAATAGGTCCAGAAAATATAAAGCACTCGCCAAATATTTCAACAAACAATTAGTAATTCGTTTCCTGTCACCATCCGTAATGCAGGAATATAATACTGTCGTAATAAATAAGCAATGTACCCGATAAAGCAATATTGATTTCCTACGACTCTCAATGTTTACTTGGCTTGCTAATGATAAGTCAGATGACAACCTCTCAGAACAAAACCCGGGTCACCACTGCTGACGTTGTAGACTTATTTACAATAATCATTAGATGGGTCCCAAGACAATCCGTAACCTCAAGATCTCTGGTATGGCAATAATATAAATACTGAACAACGTGAAGGTACTGGCCAGAAATATCACTTACAACCCTCAATAAATGGTATACCTTGGGACCGTACGGAACACTGGTGCATCCGTTCACAACAACGCCAGGACAACACTGCTTAAATACTAAATTCAATCGCAACGGAGCAACTTGCAGATAACCTCATGCGATAATTGCTCGACAACAACTGCTGCTCAAATGATAACTCGTTCGTGAAGGAATAGCCAGAAGACCACCTCACTCTACGACTCACGACTACAACTGCTGCTGCTCAAATAATAATTCGTTCGTGAAGGAACAGTCAGAAGACCACCTACCTCACTCTACGACTCACGACTACATCTGCTCAAATGATAATTCGTCTAACAAGACACACAAATTCATAAAAAACTGACTAACCAAAGAACCCGCAACCTATAAAAACGCCTCTACTTCCACGTCCGATGACGACCTCGACGACTCTCCACCCCAAAGGCGCTCAAATAAAGTTCCAAAGGCTGCAAGGAAGAAGCAATACTCGCCATTTACTGAATATAATCTGTTCAACAATGGGCCCAAATTTTCTGAACACCTGTAAATTATGTTCAACACCAAAAAGACCGGATATGTCTATACACTCTCCGAGAAGAGCTGGGCTCCTTCACTGGCCTCCAGCCCTGATCATCACCAGCGGTGACGAAAGCTTTGCTATTAGAGTAGATACCAAACATGAGTGACAATCCTTTCCACGATTAGAATGTGCCGAAAGCCGTGCAGAGTCGTACCACACCCGACTTTCTCTACCAGTAGCTACAGGCGTGATTTACGTTGAAGATATCCCGAAGGATGAAATCTATGTGTACGTCACCAGATTCGTTCAATGCAAGGACTGCGTGTTTTGCAATAAAAATCACCCCATAAAAGAGAACACCACTGTCCTATTGCCTCGAAAAATTCAACTGCCCTTCTTCGCCTAAATCCCTTGACATTCCCTTCTGCGCCACCAAAACCAAGGTCACGCCATTTGACGGACGTCCGATGCGTCGTTATAAATGACAGAAATACGGACACACGGGCGGAAACTTGAAATTGCTAGAAAAGATGTTCATACTGCTCCCAAGACGACCATGACAAAGGGGGAGATCCCCAGTCGTGCCAATCTTAAGATCTGCACTGTTTTTACAGCAAAGTAAACGGTCATTCCACCGGAAACGGGGATTGCCCCTGGGATGAGATGGAGATAAAGATCCCTCAATTCCTAATAGTTCACGGGGTCGGGCGACGAGAGGTAGTGGTTTCGATGCGCTCCACCCAGGATATCTCTTCTACCTAGGAGAAAAGACAGTCACCATCCCTCATTCACTTCTTCATAACGCTCGGAAATAGTGGCGAAAGCCAAGTTGTTCCTCCAGGGAATCTTTTTACAATGATGAAATCACTCTCCCAAAAACAAAGAGGAAAACTGAAAGCCGTCAAACGACAGGGAGAGAAGTTTTTGGCCCACATCATAAAACCTGAACCAAGTAACGCTGTACAAAAGATTACCCACTTGAACAAACTCAAAGTTACTGTTGAAATACATCCGTCGTTCAACGATACCAAACTAATTATATACACTTCCCGCTACACCTCCACAACAGACCTGAGTGCTTTCACAGCAGGTCTGGATAAGGATTACCGAGTTAGCAAAGTGTGTCTAGCCAAATGGATCAAATCACGAAGCACTAAATCTACCGTATATCAAATTATTTTCCCAGGTCACGACGCACTGTAATTCATAGTAATCCCCGGTGAACATGGAAGAACCAAAACTTATCATGCTGCAACATGGCCTGCAATGTGCAGGTATTGCCTCAAATACGTCCACGTCATCAAATATATACTGCAAGCCGTCCACATCCTAACGTTGTAAAAGGTGCGCTGGCGAGCATGATAGGAAATACTGCACAGCCCGCCATCCTACTTGCTACCATTGCCAATGCCTCCTTGAGGCAGGTGACCGCGACTGACAAATATACATGGACCGAAAAGAAATAACGATCACACAAAACGAGCGCAGAGTCACGCGGAAACATACCATTCAAATCTGGAATGATGATAATCCAAATTGCTTCGATTACGCCTGAATAGTTGAATCTTCAATTCAAACACTCTCCCGACAATACTCGCACTCGCACCTCTTCAGACTATCTCGCAACAAGACTCTAACACTCCTTCCTGGCAGCAGTGCTACCTCGCTCAGCTCAGCAAGCGCCCCTGCACTAGAGATGATTGTTTCGTGCAATAATTTCATCTGTGCCCAGGAGGACATCGTGATGGATGCTTCCTCCGCAGCCGACCACGCAGCGAGGCCCATTACTAAAACATCAAAAGGCCAAGAGAAGAAGAAGAAGCCTTCGATGCCCATTCGCTACAAAACAAAAAGATCAGTTACAACCCACAGACTACAGCTCGCAAAGATGAGAACCTAGAACTACTCCCACTTGTCTTAACCGCGGCTCTATCCGGCGAAAACTAAAGCGAGGGACCCGACCCTCTATTTACGTGCCTGACTCTTGAACACCCAACCAGCGAGAACGATCACAGACCGCTTGGAAGAGAACGTGTTTCAAACCTATATCGAAAAACTCCTACTAGAGTTCACCAAACAACCAGTCATCTCACCTGTCCCTAATTGCCCGCAATCTGCAGAACCATCCACACAGTTTAAAAGCCTACCACAGAAGAAGAGCGCGCTTGCTCAAGAAGCAAACACAGAGAGCATAAACCCTCGTCCTCCTGCAAGAGCTCCCACAGTCGCGACCGAAGCAATCAAAGTTCTACTGAAGCCATACCTACGTACCCGCTAACACTCCCAATCCAGACCTCCTGGGCAAACTCATCAAAGACACAAACGTCACGAAAATTCCTGCAAATCACGCGACCACTCGAGATCATCAAGGTCTGAGTGTGAACAGTCTCCAAAGTGAACAACAGCGCAATACTTCTGTGGAACTGTCAGGGACTTCGAAACATGAAAGACGAATTCATATCCCTAATCACCACTCGTAAACCTTTGGTGTTAGGCTTCCAAGGGATCAAACTCAGAGAGACGCGCCACCTTCAGAATCCCCTAGTATGTCATGCACCGCCGCGAAGGCCACACCAATGTGACTGCTCAAAGTGGAGTGGCACGTAAGATCCACAAAATCGTACCTCACCTCGCCCTTCCTCTGAGGACAAACTCCAATCTATTGCTGTGAAATTATGCGTCTCGAAAATAATAGCCATGGTATCTACCTACTAGTTACAAAGCCGTGGGCTCTCGGATGCACTAATGACCGAATTGTTCAACCAACTGCCCTCGCCAATACTCTTCCTTGGAAACCTCAACAGCCACCGAGAAACATGGATATGCGTGAGAACTGACCCTAGGAGAGTGATAATGGCTAATGTGTGGGTTGTCGGTCTCAACAATGGACAACCCACCCTAATCACCCCCGAAAGTGAAACTGCCATCAACCTGTCCATATTATGCTCTCCCACCCTGGCACCCCAAATCGTATGGGGAATTCTGCCACAACCCAGTCATATCACTTCTCACCAACCAATATAGAAATCCTGCTCCACGAGAACTTTGATTCAACTACCTGAAAGCCAGCTGGAAGGAATACTCGGCACACATCGTGTGGAGCGATAGATAAGGCATCCCCAAAGACACTGACCACGACCTCGTCGTCCATCTATTCAAGAAATTTCAAGCTGCAGCTGCCGCAGGCATCCTCAAATATTCATCTAGAACCTTTTTTCCAAAATCGTGGTGGTGCCGAGAGGTGCAAGAAGCAAGAAACAGGCATGAGAGGCTGTACATTGCCTACCGACGTGCACGGTCCTCCCAGAAACCGAGTAGCGTGGAATAGATCATCTGCCGTTTATCGAAAACTTGTAGAGTGGTGAAGAAACGAGAAAGCTGGACTCAGTTTGTCAACACTATTAACCAAAACACCCCCGGCTCTCAAGTGTGTGGAAAAAATTCAACGTATCAACTTACTTTCAGATTGAGGCAGAATTTATTCATCCCACGCAGAAATCGCGAATAAACTAGCTCAGACTTTCAGCCAGATATCGCAATTGACAAACTACACTGCTGCTTTCCAACGGGAAAATAACTTGCCAGAAAGTGAACATCTTGACTTAACTTCAACAAATGAAGAGCCCTGCAACAAAACTTTCTCCCTCCATGAATTACAGTGTGCTATAGACCATACACTTGAAACTTTACCCTGGCCGGACCGGATGCACATCAACATGATCAAAAATATCCCAGGTGGCGCCTGTGAGCACTTATTAAAAGTGTTGAACACAATGTATGCAAATTAACTAATTTTTCCCCGATCGATGGTGGGAATCTGTTATTATCCCAATACCCAAACCCAGGTAATTCCACAGTGACCCACGTAACTACCGCCTAGGCCATTGCCTTTACCAGCGTCCTCAGTAAGACTATGGAAAGAATGATTAACTCACGCCTTATGGATTAACTCGAAATGCACGCAGGCGTTAACAACATCCTGTGCGGCAGCCCCAAGCGCCGTTCCACGACGGACCACCTCATATGACTAGAATTGAACATTAGAGGGGCTTTCGTCCAAGGGGAACATGTGGTTTCCATATTTTTTGACTTTGAAAAACATACGACATTACCTGGAAATACGGAATCAGGAAGCATCTCCACCACAAAGGCTCGAGACACCTACCAGTTTTATCCACCAATTTCGCAAAATTGTATCTTCTGGGTCAAGGTCGGCGACACCCCGTCACCATCGTATCGGCAGGGAATGGGTGTCCCCCAGGGAAGCGTCCGCAGTGTCACTTTTTATCCCTGAAATGACCAGCTAGCTGATATTTTTCCGCGTGACGGAAGACTGCTTTTATCTCTATGTGTGGACGATCTACAAATAAGCTACAGGCATCCTAGCCTACTAGCAATTCAACATGAACTCCAGAAATGTCTAAACATAGTCAGGAACAGTGCTTTTTTGAACAGAGGCGCCAGTGGAAATGAATCTCAAATCAAATTAATCCTTAAAAAGGATTCATATTCTCACCGTCTAGAATAAAAGGCATGCATTTTACCCCTTTTGCCTGGCTTACACCTGAAACCAGACTTTATGTTGCATAACACACCCCTAATATACAAAGAATCAATCAAGTTCCTGGGTGTGTGGGACCCTAAACTTACATGGCAACCCCATATTGCAGCTCTGGAGGCTCCCTGCTTGAATTCAACAGAACTTATCCTCTCATTATCCTCCCTCAAATTTGGAGCCTATGTGGAAACCGGCATTGCGTTATTCAGAACAATAATATGTTCACACAGTTGTTTACAGTCCGGCAGCAAAAAACAACTTCTGAAATCCCCTCATCATTGTAAACAATGCTGTGCTCATCACAACAAGCGCGTTCCATTTCACTCCCAGCGAATCCCTGAACGTGCTTGCCAACAAGCTTCCTCTTTCACTCCAGAGAGACAAACTCTTGCTATAATACCACTTCAAGACAAGGAGCTTTATAAAAAGCCCAGCATTCAACGACGTCACCGGCATTCCCGAAAAAACGTCTCTTCGCGGCTAAGAAGAAAAAATGACCACCTTTTTCCCTATGCATGGAAACTTACTGACCTTGCTGAACATCCATTGCAAAGTAGTCAAACCTTCATGTGCCTATCAAATTATTCCAATCAACACACCAATGTGGATGATCAACCCGCCGCTGATCAATCTAGATTTGCAAGTTGCTCCAAAGCGACAACTCCGAACAGCACCTACCGCCAAGAATTTGCAAGACTATTTGACAAACAATACTCTGAGCATTGCCATATATACACTGACTGCTCCAAAAAGTCGGACGGAGTGGGAGCTACCACTGGTGCCAAAGCACCGTACGTTCGGCAACCCTATACCACAAGGCATCTGTATTCTCTGCAAAGCTGCATGCACTCGAATTAGCCATCTCCAGTACAAAAAGTTACTGCTTCCCCAAATACTTTATATTTTCAGAGTCTGAGTGCTCTCACCCAACTGGAAACTCTGTGCTATGATCACCCTGCCCTCTGGAAAATGCAATACTTTAGTAGTGGCTGGCCCGGATAACAGCACAAAACTAATATCGATCCTAAGGTCCTCTGGCAAACTCTTCCATATTGTATAACAAAATCAAAATGCTACCAAGGAAGAATGAAAGTGTTCTTGTTCTAATGATATATTCTGAAATTACTATCTCATGACTGACTAAAGTTTCATACTGTACAGAAAATCTTAAATTTTATAACAAGTGCCAGAAGGGCAGGGGAGCTGAGGTACAGTTATCTAATCCCTGAGGTGTCTGCTACATGTAGGCTGCAAAGCTCAGGAATTTCAGCAATAGGTAGCAGAAGCAGTTGCCAGCACCTGCAGATCCATCCGCCAGAGAAACAGACCAGCTGCCACACCAGGAGACAAACCAGCAGGCCCACAGGGAGTCCAAAGCCGATTCACACAAGACTGCAAAATCCAAATCCGGTTAAATATTTACAATGGAACAATTTGCCTGCAATTCAAAAATTATTTAAAAAGTCTGTTTAGAGGGTAGCTACTAACAAAATCTCCACTAGGCCTCATAGACATGTCAGGGTATTATGTTCATTTGACTCATACATTATATTTGACATCTATTTATAATTAAACTTTGAACCACAATAAACACATCTACACTTACAATTTAGCACTAGATCAATATATGTATAACCTCACAGTGGTCGCATGGCTGAAACCAACACAAGGTAAAAATATTAGGGAACGTATCTCATTACAAATCTAACACTCACCAGCACAGAGTGCTCCAACTGGTAGCAGGCAGCAGAGAGCAGCAGTACATAAGGTGTATTACAATATTTACCTGGTGATGAGTTGTAACTGTAATACCTTTTTCCTACATTATGACTGAGAAAAATGAACAGAGTTTAAATAAGAACAATAAAAGTGTAGGGTAAAACGTAGCACCAATTACTACCAATTCAGCTGAAAACAGGCTGACAAATTTTTAAATAAAGCAATTGGTTAACTGAAGAGGGCTTGCACTACAACAATACGACCTATTCACGATGTCCGAGATGGGTCAAGCAGTTGAGTTCTGCTGGATCCCTGGACATGCCGGATTAAGAGGAAATGAGCAAGTATATTCCTTTGCTAACTTGGCATCTACTCATCAAGAACATTTTATTTACATATATTAATAAGACTGGTTCCCAATCATCAACTCTTGTCTATAATCCCGATGGAACGACCTGTGGCAACAGAGTGGATAAAAAATGCTGGCAGTTAAACCTCCCCTAGGAGAATGGGACAACAAGATTTCCAATAGAAAAGACCAAGTTGGGACACCAAGTTTTCCAATGGAAGAGACCAAGTGTTCATTAACAGTTTATTCACAAGACACGTGGATAGCCCACAATCACCTAATGAAAGTGGACATGTGACCAGACGCACCACTGTGCCCCTGCTGCTTCCAAGTGGCTATCAGTGTGAAACACTAACTTATGGATTGTAAAGCACTCGCAGCAGCCTGACTATCCTTCTTGATCCCTCCGTGCAACCTACAACGCCTGCTCACAAGAGCAGCCTACCGGAAAAAAATAATTGCCTGTGGAAAACATACTGGACGAATCTGTGTGTCGCCACTAATGTTTGAATCCTCCCTGTTCCCGAATGCACTACCCTGCTGACAAATTGAGTTGAAGTTCTAACCTACTAGATTTGACTGATCTTCATGCCCTACAGGGGAGCGTGCGTTAACTTGGCTTTGAGGCTCCGGTGGATAACGGAAGCAATTAGAGCAACATGTATTGGTTAAGTAAAAAAGGCATCAAGTTTGATTGTATGTTGAAAACAATTTTAAGTTTATGCCAATTGAAATGAGTTTTCCTAATGTTGCTAACATTTCCCTGCTTGATAATGATGTTTTCAGTTGTGGTGACTTACTGCCTGCCCCTTTTCAGCTGAAGAGAATGCTGAACTGATTGAATTCATGCTGTAGTTTTGTGTTGACTGGGAGGCTGTTGTTCTTGGTGATTTTAACCTGCCTCTGATGGATCAGAATGCAGCCTTTTTCAATAATCATATTCTTCCTGTTGATTCTCAGTTTCCTGATTGTTTGACTCTTCTTGCTGATGGATTAAGGAGAGTACTTTTATTGATTTGGGCAGCATTCTTGATCTGGTGCTGACAGCAGAGCAGGATTATGCTTCTTTTGTGTCAGTTTTGCCTCTTCCAGGGTGCTACCATGCCCCTGTCATGGTAATGTGGTCTCGTGGATATTACAAGACTATGAGAAGGTTCAACAGATGTTGACTGGCTTTACAAATTCCTTTATGGCACCAAAGAGGAGGAATATAATTTGTTTGTCAGTGTCCATCCACTTGTCGACAGATTTGTTCCCACTCTAGACTGCTTTGCGCCCAAGCTTGTTGCTTGGCCATCCTAGGGAGCTGATGATTAGTAGATCTTAGGCTTGGGGTGTAATATAAGCTTGCAAGTGAGGACCTTGGTAGGCAGTGTGAGGGAGTGTTGGAATATCCTTGTGGAAATTTAGTAGGCTCAATTTTGTGTACAAACAAAATTCAAGTCACAGCCAATGTTGGGATGAGCAGGAACTAGCCAGCAATTTCTTGGTTGCTCCTAAGATGTTTTACTCTTATATTATAAAAATAATGAAGGGCTGTCCTTCTGTTTGTCCTTGGAAGCATCCATCTGGTGAGATGGTAGTTTTTACCTTTGTCTCCTACCTTTGCAGCCCCCCCCTCCAGCAGTGCTACAAGCAAGTGAGGAGCAGCTGAGTCCAAGGAGGCCAGCACAGCCATGCGCTCCAGTTAAATATTGAGAACAGCTATGTTTAAACAGGTATAGGAACTGGAATTAGTGCGCATTATTGGCTATCACATGAACCATCTGTATGAATGACAAAAATATAAGTAAATAAATAAATTATAGAACGGCACACTGTACAACAAAGAAGCATATGAAGAAGAAACATCCAGACAGACACACCACATCCAGACAGACACACCACAACCCAACATTCCAGCATCACTGCAATATATATACACATGCATTTACAAAAAAAGGGGGGGGAGGTGGTGCATCCAGCAGGTAGATCCAAAGCTAGGATACCAACATGTTACTAAAGAACCTCCCCCAACCTAAACAAACTCAAACAGAACATCACCCAGAAACTTAGCAAGCAACCCCTTGAATACAGACAGGGAATCTGACTCCACCACAAAACTTGAAAGGCTGTTCCATAACTGAACACATCATGCTCCAAAGAATCTTTTGATGTCTGTATTACAAGCTGGCATCAAAAGCTTATAGGGATGGCCTTGTGTTCTTGCATCAGGAGCTCTCCAAAAAATACCCCCAAGGTCGGCGCCACTATCCAACCTGCAGATGATCTTCCAGTATTTAATAAGGTCTGCCCTTAGAAACCTGGTCAGAGAGATTCAAGTCAGCTGTTGGTGGACTCATTCTAATCTCTTTTTGTGGATGCTTACCCTGCTGGCCCTTCCCCACACCAGTTTGTTCCTGGAAAAATTGTTGAAATTTGTCTGACAAGACAGCTAATTTCCTGGGCTCTGGACAATTTAGACTCAACTTCTGACCCTGGACTTGATGATTCACCCTGGTGTTTTGAAATAATGTTCTTGGCAGCTGCTATTACCCATGTCTTAGTTTTTTTGTGTAGTCATTAAGCCAGGGATTTTGCTCGGAGCCTGGAAGGAATCTCATGTTGTTCCTTTGTTCAAGTCTGGTTCAAGAAGCAGCCTTTGCAATCATTGACCAGTGAGTTTCACTTCTGTTTGTTGTAGGGTGCTGGAGCAGGTTGGTGTGTCCCAGGTGGTGTATTTACCGGAAAGTTCTGGCATTTTTTTCAATGGCCAATTTGGCTTCAGGGTGGGAAGGAGCAAAGAGGATCAAATTTTGCTTTCATATGGTGAGGTTGCTCATCTGGTGGATAATAGAATGGAGGCTGATGTGGTCTTCCTGGATTTCTAAAGTGGTTTGTTGTTGTCAATCACTCTGTTTAGTTGACCAAACTGAGCTGTGTGGGTATTTGTGGTGGATTGTTGGATTAGATTTGTAGCTTTCTGATTGGGAGGCAAATCCGTATCTATGTGGGGGAGTTGTCAGTCACTTCTAAGACTCAACTCTTGTTTCTGCCGTAGCTATGTCAGTTTTGTTGCAGCAGGTGTGGTTTATAAGTGGAAGGCTTTTGCTGATGACTTCAAACTCAATTTGAGTTTCCTACACCATGTTCAATCAGTTTGCCTGGGTGTGTCTTCTTTGCAAAGAAATCTGAATTTGGTGCTGTCTGTGTCCTCGTCATGGAGTCTTGTATTGTATTTTGCAAAGTCTTGAATTGCTTCATGCATTTCTACAGGGGTTGTCTTGAATAGCAGCAGCTTGATGATGGAATTGCTTATGATTCAAATGGTGTGGTACTTGAGCTTGTTGATTCATGCAGACTTGGGAGTGCTTGTTGATTCAAGGCTCCATGTGGAGTGTGGTAAGAAAGGCTTCCACTGTCACAACCAGTCTGCTTCACTCTATTGTCAATAGGATTTCTGTGCTTGTGGTGTCTTTGTTTATTGCTCATATAATTTTGTACCTGATGCTCAAGTGTGAGAAATGTCTGATATTTGGCGGATTTGTGATTATTGGAGTCTGCAGAGGTGGTGAGCCAGGGAAATTGATGGGCTGGGCGAGTGAACTGGTTTGAGCTGCTCAGTGCTTTGCAGTTGTTTTGTCAGTGGGAGGTTGTTTTGTTTGGATCTGTTGAAGTGTTGAAAGATTTTGCTCTGTTCTGTAGATTCAGGTTTGTCTGCTCTGTTTGAGAGAGCTCCAGGTATTGGCACTTGTAGGCATTCTTTCAAGTTGGTGGTTCCTGGCTCCAAACAGACTTTAAATGCAGATTCTTCTATTCTTGGTGTGCAGGTTTGAAACTGACTGCCCTCTGATGTTGTGCAATGCAATTCCCTTCATGGCTTCAAGAGAGCCTTGGTCAAGGAATTTGGGGAGGGGGGGGGTTGTGTTGCATGAGTTTTATAGATGCAATGAATTTGGTTTTGGGGTTTTGTATCTGTTATTGACAGTCATGTGCAATTGTTGACTGTCTTAACAGTTTGTTTTGTTGACCTATTAGGCAAATTTCAACAAGTGTCCTGCTATAGTTTTTGTGCCTTGTTTATTTTATTGGTGGCCCAATGAGGTATGCTGCCTTCGTGCCTGCACACCCTTGTTGGGAGGGCTGTGGGGGATGCATAGGTGTGATCCACAGTTGTAAAATGCTCTCTGCTACACCATGAGTTACAACTGCTGAAGATGTCAAGCTTCAGGTAGGGCACTGACAAGATGAGGTGGGAGTGCCTGGTCATAAGATGGGAAAGTGAGAGTGACTAATGCTTGTGCAACAGGTTTAAGTATTGGTGGAGCATGGAGCAATGTCAAAGACACTGTAGATGGAGCAATTACACCTCTGGTCAGTTGTTGCTAATAGGTCTTGTGTACCAAAATTGCCAACTGAAGCTGGCAGGTTAGTAGATGCAGTGGTATCTACCGTACCTGCAAAGTAGCTACAAGGTGGAAAGGGGTATGCAGGACAGACTGGACAAACAACAGGTGCAACATAACTTGCATTTTAATGACAGTCCAGAACAACACTGAGGAGGATCCTGGCTCTGCTTGTGATAGACTCACTGGTGGCAGCCAGTTGTGAGCATG
>SDVV010011856.1:0-15691 GCA_016164225.1 Gammarus roeselii | reverse complement strand
TTAAGGCTCCGTCGCGAACATGTGATCTCTGTGTTAAAGGCGGTGGCCGCGCGTTTGAGGCTCCGTCGCGAACATGTGATCCGTGTTTTAAAGGCGGTGGCCACGCGTTTAAGGCTCCGTCGCGAACATATGATCAGTGTTTTAAAGGCGGTGGCCGCGCGTTCAAGGCTCCGCCGCGAACATGTGATCCGTGTTTCAAAAGCGGTGGCCGCGCGTTTAAGGCTCCGTCGCGAACATGTGATCCGTGTTTCAAAGGCAGTGGCCGCGCGTTTAAGGCTCCGTCGCGAACATGTGATCCGTGTTTTAAAAGCGGTGGTCGCGCGTTTGAGGCTCCGTCGCGAACATGTGATCTCTGCTTCCCATACAAGGACGCCGCCGGAATACCAATTCGTAACTATACCCTAAGACTATACAGGCTGGACGATAGTCATGAATAAGTAGTATAGACTAACCTCATGTTTAGGATAGGAGACGGCATCGTAGTAACAATAAGAGAGAGGAAGCTAATCGCGTATTAGAGATTATTCGAATGGCAAACGACACTGTGAGGTATCAAAACTCAGTTTACAGTGTGATGTTTAGTTGTGTACTACCTCTCCAGGAAAACTAATGTAGCATCAACGTATCGGTAGCTAGACGATTTTCTCCACCAGTGGAGGGAATTTTTCTGATGGTCCCATTGTTAAGCGAATTGCGGTGCTGCTGATGACCCGCCATCTTTGATGCGGGCCATAGTTGATAGCAGCGTCACTGTGTCAACTTACAAAGGTGCCGCTAGATGGGAATGCAGCAACATTCGTTCACTGTAGGAACAGACAGTTCCTAGAGAGTGGATGATCCATAAAACCTCTGGATTGGAAGGACAGGTTAAACAGCACATCTACCTTGTCTGGACCAAACTCATTTAAGCAAATCTCCAAGTTCAGAGTTCTAAAGAAGTACACTTGAAAACAATTTGGAGGTGTTGTTGGTTCATGTTAATCAGGGTAGCCACAAATATGTGAAGAACAAAATTTAAATATATTTCAATGACAACTATTGTTGAAATATCAAGAACACAACTTTATAGTAAATCACTGAAGTTGTAGAAGATTATCAATATCAGTACGACCAGACGACTTCAATTTTAGTAATCAATGTAGGATCTATATAAATTATGAAGCTTGTCAAGTAAGGGTTGAGTTGAAAATAAAGTTATTCTTTTTTGATATGCCTCTACCAGCCCGTAGACCAACGAATGATACCCGTGACACTACACCAGTATACTGAATCACGACCTGTACATTCAGTTTCACGGTAGTGGCAGAATTTTATTTACCCCAAAAAAATTATAAAATAGCGTACTTTTGAGGAAAAAAAAAAAAAACACTCCACCAGTTTAAGGATGTGCCTTGCATAGACAATATTAGCAGGATTGCCAATTGAAAAGGTGAGTGTAGTAGCACTGCATAACTGAATAGGGGCATGGCCATTGTCATGTCAACTGGCTACAAACTAAACCATCGCTTTCAATGCAAACAATATTGCAGTCAAATCACTGTGGATGTCGCACATCAATTTTAGAATCGAAAACAATAGAGCAACATCTGAAAAAGTGTGTACACGTGCAGTCAAAATGTCTCTGCTTATGGTTCGAGAGCTTCTTGCTATACATATTGGGCGGGTATACATATTATGAAGCTGCCATCTGAATCATTTTGAACTTCTAATGCAGGCATTCATTGATCAGCTTCTTAAGATATTGTTTCCTCAATTTAAGCAGCTTTGGCTCTCACTGAACTAGGGAGCTCATTTTGAGCTCCTGCTTTCCTAGCAAGCTGACAGTTTGTTGCGGCATCATCTAGATACACTGTTAAAGTTATGTTACTGTTATACGACACAGTCACTTCTTTCTGGCCAACCCGTTGCTTCGTCCGCTCGCTTTGTTCGTGTTCTTTCTCTTCGCGCTGATTGTAGGCCTGATATGACATTCGCGCAGCGCTGCGCGACAGCTAGTCATCAAACGGCTGGCTATGTTCACTTCAAGAACTTTTGAGCATAGCTACCGAATTATGATCTCACTAAGTCCATGACAAGTCAGTGAGCCACAGCTTAACCCAATTTCTTTCTATCGTTGATTGTAAGCGAGAAAGGATTGGCAATTTCGTCATAAATACTAAAACCGTGCGAATTAAACGTTTTCACCAATAAACGTTCGAAAATAAAATCATCTTGAATACCGTGACGAGGTGGACAACAGAATAGGACGAGAAGCAAACAAAAAGCGTTAACAATCCCAGTCCCATGGGAAAACACTCTTCCCATCCCGGTCAATCACACTAGGAATTGCCGATATGCCATTTAGTAACATCATTGACGAATCCCCGCGTATACTACCTAGTGTGAACGCACTTCAAACACTTCACTTCGTATACTACCAAGTGTGAGAGGCTCGAAAGATTGGAACAATACATGGAATGCTAATTGACTAGTTTGTCTGCGGTCACGATGCATGGTGTACTCCAGTGCCCCGTACTGATCTAGAGCTACGTATTAGGTTGAGACCTCTTCCGTACACAGGGTAGTAGTTACCCCCCTACCAATACTGACATGAACCAGCCCAGGCAAGGAAAGCATTTTGTTTAACACAGCGCCGTTGCTGTCGAGTAGAATGACTAGTGCTGCATATCAGTCCAAAGGGCTTCTCACCCCGACTCCAATAAGTGTGTCTGTCTCTATTTTGTAACTCTTGCCGAAAATCTGGCTTCTTTCTACGGTTCTCAGAGGGGAAAACCAGCGGTTGTATGGCCTTATTCTTTAGTGGCAGTGGCCTAATTCATAACTTCTACACTTTGATAGATATCGTGGCATGCAAAACATCATTTTTAATCTCTTCTACGGAGCTACCATAGTAAGCAGATTCTGTTTAACTCCGAATACACTTGACGATTCCTTCATCAACTTAATTATTTCTAATTATCTCATATTGTCTTGAAGCTTTCATAACATGCCATAAACACACCATTTGATTCTGTGGCGGCGTACATTTAATCATGATTTGAAGTAAATTCTCCAACCTTATCAACACAATTGTTCAATCTATTTGCTATACTCTCAACTTCCTTGTGGGGTAGTTTAATACCTCAACTAAATCTCTTACTGAAATTGTGGTCTCGCATTTTTGTGCGAGGGTTTCTGAAGCCCTTAATTCGTGGTTTCCGTCCAGTGTAGCATTGTAATGTAACTACGAAGACTTCATTGGACTACAACTTCGTCATCAACCAAAAGGTGGTGGATTTTAAAATAACGTATAGTCTATCTAGTTTTATGATACAGCTACGGATCGAGATCCCGGCAGTATCGAGTGTGAGAAAAGTTGATCAGATTTGAGTGCCAAGGCTTTCTGGTGCACTAGTGTCAATGTCCTTCTGGCACCGGACGTCAAACCAGCAGCTAGCGCGCATCAAGTCATCGACAAATCATCGTCAGTCTCCGCAGCCTTGAATGCATGTCTATCATTATTTTCACTTTGTGCCAAGCGAATCAAGCGCCAGAGCCGGTAGCATATGAAAGACGCTCGCGCCTCAAGCGGTCAGTTCGGCAACCAACCACCAATCCCCATCGGATTAACTAATGCATTCTTACAGCCTTGACTATTTAATGGACTAAACGTTGCCATGATGCGATGACTCGTCTCAAGCCTATCAACTCAACAAGTTCACCTCATCTTGAAGAAGAGTTAATCGCGTTGGTACGATGTCAAACCAACGATTTTACGATAATGAATGAGCGGGAAAAGGAGGAGGGGTCCCAGCCCCATCTCCCAACTAAACAGCGGACCACAAAGTGACAGGCGGAAACCCGCCTTTCTCTGTAAAGGGCTTGATCGGATATATTTTCTACTCACTTCTAGTCCAATAGAAAGCTGTCGAGATGATGCGTCTCTTAAGCCGCGGATACCCCGCCTTGCACTCTAATGGATGGAACATAGTTACTGGTTGACTGACTGACTGTCCCTCGGCGAATTTTGCGTTACACATCTAAATTGACCGTGTTTACCTTCGTGAAGCTCGACAAACCGGTCCCTGTTCGATTTTAGCTTGGGACTCTCGTCATGGGTCTAAACTATGCAATCCACCATGGGTGCAGCAATCTCCCTGGCATCTACGACGCCATGCCAGATAATGATTACATACTCCTTCCCGAAATTAGGCCAAACCTGGTGGACGTTTTCCTTCTGACGCCCGTGAAAGAGCTCTGCTCTAAAAATGGAGGGATCCAGTTCTTCCTCAGAGTCAAGCGTGATCACAAGTTGTAGTTGTGGTTGCTTTGCCCCTGCACCTCTTGCAGTAGAGTATCCACGGCGGCGCATCGCCCAAAAGCAAGATACCAACCGACATGTGCAGGTTGGGATCGCTACGACTGGTGCACGACCCTATATTTGACCTACACCCCTGAAAAAACTTGAACTATCTTACGAGCGCTTCCACAAGTCAGGCACAGACATGATATTGCGATTGAGGCTGTCTGGTGCAATGAGTGGACACGACGTCATGACGTGCTCGATTGTATCGGGCGAGCGCGCCTCAGCACCGCAGCTACAGATCGGAAGGGGCGTTCTCTAGCCAATGTTGGTATAGCTGAAGGGCTGTGTGGTGCCCGTACCTCAGCCTCGGCAGGTGAACCCTGTCACTCAGGTTAACCCCCCAACTCTCAACGTCCCCCTCCAACGGGGAACTCTGTAGGACCGTCCTTCCACTGTGATCAGCCAGTGCAAGAGGTGTGAAGTGCGTGTGACGAGTAGATGAATTGTCTGCATGCTGGGAATGGTGGTATGAGGAGAGCTAAAGGGTGCTGTCGGTGTGTATGTATATTGGTGGGTTTGACGTGGGTTCTGTAGTTGGTGGCAAGAATGGGCCAAGTCCACTATCTTGTTGAAGAACTGTGGCCCTCATAAGGCAGATACGCGAAGCCTATGAATTCAAGGCCCGGCGATGGTAGCTACATGATTTCACGATATAACAAAGTGTTAGGCACGCACAAGGGACGTGGCAGGAGCCAAGTAGCTCACGCAATAGATGGAAAGGGAAGTTGGTTCTCCACATATGACGTAAATTAATTGTGCTTCAGTCCCACACACAGATTAACAACCAATGATATGTGAGGATACTGTTAATGGGGCAAATTTAGACCGATATCACCGAAGCATGCCCATGCTCTAAGACAAACAATTCCACAAAGAGGAGGAAGATTGCGATGAATAATGAAAACCCAAACAGTTACAAAGAGGTGAGGAAACTATATTCATGCCCCACAAGAAATAAATACAGAGTTAGTCAGCAAAGATGAATCATGCTGCAAAACAAAGCAGTCTGGAATAGCTTCTGAATAAGCGGTACGCAACCAATCTGCATTTAGCACGACTGTTCAACGGGTTTTCAGTAGTTATGATAACCCGTTGGTTTTGAAATTTGGTTTTGATTACGATAACTAATCTTTAGAAGCAAAGTTTGGCAAATTATTTTGTCATTGTTCATGAAACCTGTACCCCATACAATGATGCTAACAAATCTATATTAGGTTGAATAATATTTCGCTAGCAAGAAACCTTATGGGTCAAGTAACCATCATGTCCATCGGTGCCGAAATCCCCCCAACTCCAGCAGCTCAATCGATTTCTAATTGAAAAGACCAGTAAAGGAGGGCTGGGTGAAAATCAGGACGAACACAGAACCCTAATGTAAAAAATTCTCAACGTCGTCGTTCAAGGGGCAGTCACCGGGGCGAATATGTCAGGGAAACCACTCGCGTGTCCAACACTCGAGTAAGCTTTGCCACGTTAGGTTGGTGAATTCACGTAAATGATGAAATTTAACACGAACGATTCTTCACTCGAGTGACAGACAATGTGACAAACATTAATTAAAAGCGAAAGATGCGGGGAATATATTATTTATTAAACTTCATTCACATACTTCAAATATAGTGTTGTTTCCCGCATTTGTCTGTTACAAAAATATTAGACTTGACAAAAAGGTGAAAGAAGACGTGCTTATGGTTTATTTTTAAAAGAAATTAGAAAAAGTTAACTGCGGAATGCACCCAGGTATGTGGGTGGACATGCCAGACGTAAGTTTTCACTCGAGTGAAGGCTACATAAGCCAAAACTCAAGTGCAAGGCTACCTGTGACAGCCACAGCCTCCATAAACACTAGGTTCAGAGCAATGGTTAGCCAGCAGATCTACGATGAGAAGTACTTGACGTTGAATGAACTGCTGTAATGTTCTAAATAACTTACCTCGAGATCTCGACATTTACTCAGATTATATCCTTTGGAAGTGCAAGCTAGCAACAAACGCATCCCACGACAAGTTTAATCTAATAAAGAATCCAATTCCGGCGAATCTTTACACCCAGGTCACAACTAGCCACATGTTAGAATTCCAGTAAGAGAGTCGCTACATCGTGCACGGTTTAGTCTGCCCCTCTAAAAAGAATGCTACACGTGTACTCACATCCTGGCATGTCTGGAGGCCCGGCACCATAACCTGCAAGACATAGCAGGACAGACATAGTCAGAAGTATTCAAGAGACGAACAAAGATTGATGTATGAGTTTAGCCAACATTTGAAAATGAAGAAATATAAATCAGCAGGTTGCCATCATTGCATAAAACACATTATCTAGTTAGCAAGTAATCAGTTCAGAAAAAACTACATGGGTTTCAACCACAGCTAGGATTTTTTTAAATTATAGAAACAATTAACACTCAGCCCATCATAGTGGACAACACAAATTCAAGTTTACAATTGGATGGGAAGAAAATATTCAACAGTTTCAAACAGATTCAGACATAAGACCAAATTCTCTAGAAACGGGATGTCAGACGGCAAGGCACACCTCGCCCTCCTATTATGCACCCACACGCAAACAAACTTAGCACTTTGCCGCTAAGGGTCCGGCCAGGACCCCACAACACGCACTTCGGGTCAGGAGTGAGGGCCAACATCTGGGTCAGCTGCAGAACCCGACAGTGTAATAAAACCCCTGCTGCGTCAGAGTAACCGGGACCTCCCCCACTCACGACCATATGGTTTCTAAACGAGACGTCCAGGGCGGGAAAGTACATCAGGGCAGCATCATAACGCCTGTTCAACGCCATCCATCCACAGAGACTTCGGTCTACCTCTAGGTCTACATCAACCAATCTCCCATCGTCCGTCCTCACACTTTGCCCGAACCATTTCGGAACACGTGAATCCACTCTGTCCTCTAACTTCCTCACCGACCCGTTCTAATGCGAATAACGTCATCATTGATCACGTCCCTCAGCGTCACGCCGGCTATGCCACTCGAAAATTTCAGCTTGAAAATAAAAGCCCTTCTTCTCTCTTCCACTCTCGCCAGCCACGCCTCAGCCCCGTAGAACACACTAGCAAAAACTCCCGTATGCTTCAAAACCAACGTCCTACAGCACCCAACACTTTACACCCCTTCTTCACTCGTGAACCCACGTAAGTTTCAGCTAGTTCAGTCTTCTCCAAACTAGAGGCCAGGTCCTCAGGTAGCTTCTTAAACAAAACACTGAACTTCCTCCTATCACTTTCCATTTAGGAGGACACCAATCCTGCTTGCATTGCCATTTCCTTGAACAGCTAATTACGTTACTTTTACTAACCTTAATTGGCAGCTTCCTCCTTCTACACACTTTTCTAAACTTCGAGACTAGTCAACACAACTTCTCCTTTGAATCTGTCGCCATTGCTGTATCATCTGCAAATAGTAACCGACAACTCGGCCATTTACTTCTAACTGCTCCTAACCTCGACCCGTTACACTCGAGTTCACCTTCCTGACCACTTCCTCCATGTATAGATTGAACAGCCTTGAAGACATTGCAACCTTGTCTCAGTCCCTCTTTCACTGTGACCCAAGCACACGGCTCGCTCCCCACTCCGTCACATGCTCTGCCGCCAACATAGCAACTCAGAACAGCTTTCAACAAATTCTCGCCTACCTGTCTGCCCTTTCCAGATCAATGAAGGATCAGAAAATATCCTTTCCCATCGCAAGGTAGTTCTCATAGAGATGTCTCGCTGCACTAATGTGATCGGCACACGCACTACCACTCCTGAAGCCGCACTGTTGCTCGTCAATCAAACTAACTGCACCTTCTCTAATCTTATTGATAAGCACGCTCCCGTACAACTTACCAACAACGCACAACAGATGATACCTCTCGAGTTGCGGCATTCATTTCATATCTCCTTAGACTTTTTAACGCTACAGTGGAACAATGCCAGCGCTGAGCCTGTAAATCAACACCACGGCTGAGACAAAACACAGTTCAGCATCCTCACCAGCTATTCGACTACCGCTACTCCACGCCTCTGTGAACAGGCACTCAGCCGCAACATCGTCCAAATCAAGGGGCTTTTACGGCGTGTATCACCTTTACCGCCTTCTATACCTCTTACTTAGAAATGTCCGCAGCAAGTCTCGCTCCCACAACCGGTATCCGTGCACCAACAGCCACAGCAACAATGAAAGCCTCTCTGACATCCTCAACATCCAACAACTCGTCAAATTACTCAGCCCATCTCTTCTGAACACCCGCACTCTAAAACAACAACTGGTTTGATTTGATTTGGGCTTCATTTCCACCAGAGCCTCAACGTAAGTCATAATAGGCTCCCCCGTAGGGCGTGACCGTCGTTGATTCAAGTAAATTCGCACGGTCTCTCGTGCGAAAATATTAGTCTTGTCAAGATGAAGTCAGTACATACTTCAATTGTGGCATATTCGCGTACTACTGCGTACGTGAGAATAAAGACTAAATGGGTATCTCCGTAAAATGTGTTATTTCTGTGTGTAATGGGATGGAGAGACCACCTCATTTGCACAGGTGTTTGAGGTTTAGACAGCTTCGTATAGTCCGGTGTGTTTTCCGACAGCGATAAACTTTTTACGGTAGGTTGGGTCCGTGAGTAGGCTTTGTAGGTTGCACGGGGGATCTAGGAACGCTCGTCGGGCTGCCGCGAGTGCGTTGCAATCCATCGGTAAGTGTTTCACGCTGATAGCCACTTGGTGGCGAAAGAGGCAAGGTGGCGCGTTTGGTCCTACGTCAAAATCCATCAGGTGGTTATGAGTTATCCACGCGTGTCTCGTGCACAAGCGGTTGATGAACACTTGGTCTTTTCTGTTGGTGAACTTTGTTTCCCATTCTCCGACTGAGGGTTTGACTGAAAGCATCTTTTGTCCACTCTGTTGCCACATTTCATCCCATCGGAATGTTATATGGAAGTTGATGATAGCGAACCAATCCCGGTAATGTATTGCAAAAAATTGTTCTTCGTGAGTAGATGCCGCGTGCCCGGGGATCCAGCAGAATTCCACTGCCTGACCCGTCTCGGTCATCACAAAGAGATCGTGCTGCATTTTACGTAGAACAGGTTGTTCATAATGCAGTGTTTTAAGCTGGGTGAGGACACTCAGACTGTCTGAGAATACGACGTATTTGGGGAAGCGATGTGTTTTTGCGATAGAGACGGCTAGTTTGAGTGCGCGAAGCTCCGCAGAGAACACGGAGGCCTCTTGTGGGAGGGTGGCCGAGAGTGGGGTGTCCCCGCACACAGCGGCGGCTCCCACTCCGTCCGCGGTTTTGGAGCCGTCAGTGTATATGTGGCGGTGCTCTGAATATTCTTCCTCGAGTAGTCTTAGGAATTCCTGCCGGTACGCGTTGGTTGGAGTAGTTGCTTTAGGGTAGATTCGCAGGTCTAGGTTGACCGGTGGTGAGTTGATCATCCATGTTGGTGTTAATTTGAAGGATTCGGTAGGAAAATGTAGGCTTAATAGCTTTACGATTGATGTTTAGCGAGATCAGCAGGTTGTCTACACGAAGACAACAACTGGTCGTGAACATCTTTCACCAGCTCTTTCCCGGTCTCCTCTGCATCACTCTCATGACCTCTTTTCAAAGCAACCTGTTTTCAGGCAAATTCTGGCACAAATACTTACCATCAGAGTCCCACAAATCTCTCCTCACCACCCGCTTCATTTTTTTATCTTCTCTATATAGCCGTCATAGGCCACCACCAACCTCACATGCAATCACTCTTCAAAGGCTCTTTCTTTTGCGCCACCGACAGTTTAACTTTATCTTACCGTTGTATATTATTTACTATTGCTCGCAGTCATTCCTCCTACACCCATCCACACGGAGAACATCACACATTTTTCGCACATTTCCATAACGAATTTCTGAACCTTCGTCAACATTGACCAGGCCTGGCAGGAGCTCCTCAGTTAAGCTTGTCACATTCAACGCCTGCAGGAGCTCCTCAGTTAAGCTTGTCACATTCAACGCCTGCAGGAGCTCCTCAGTTAAGCTTGTCACATTCAACGCCTGCAGGAGCTCCTCAGTTAAGCTTGTCACATTCATTTTACTCACTTTCACTTCCTCTCTTCTTTCTCCCACTCTTTCAATCCCTTCCACCTCTGTTCCACTCTTAATCGTCCATCCAACAGTAGCTGGCGAGATATTCTTTCACCCTCCAAAAGCCTCCACACAAACATCCTTGAAATCAGCATAAAATATATCCTCACCTTCACAACCAGTGCGCCGCAGCCCTTCATTACCCTTCTGTGATTGTTGATATTTTGCTTCTTGAACAAGATTTTTCCAGCCAACAGCTTCTGCTCCATGCACAAGCCGAAAAGGTTCTCTCCACCATCCATTTCGACCGGGATCGTCATACCTCCCTACCACATTCTCCACTAATACATCGGCATGTCTTGCAATTAGGTCCCACTTTAGCACCACGTTGTATTGACCTGCAAATATCTCAATATTCTCTTTCAGAGTAATCCATAACTGCTCCCTTTCCTCCTCACCCTTCTCACTACCTGAACTGTAAACTCTCCCAAACATCCATCTTTCCATGCTTAACTTCCGCACACATCAATCTAGAGGACACCTCCTTCCAGTCGGTAACAAAACTAGCCAGCCAATCACTCAATATCAACATCGGATCTTCTATGCACAACCTTCCTCCAAGCTAGACTTTTTTTCACTTACCAAGTCAAACTCACATTTTGACTCAACATTTCAACCGTCTTATTCAGCGCCAACACATCAAACTTCTACCTCAAACACATCTCACCAATCAATCCTTTTGTTTCAATCATCCTACAACCAAGCCCATTCAGCCCCCGTAACCAGAGGGTTCGACAAGGTGTGAGCCTTTCCTCCCCGGTAGCTTTGTCATTGTCAAGGTTGTTGTTGTTGCTCAACCCAACTCCTCCTGCAATGGAGGAGCCACAGCCAGAGCACAACCCGAAACCCACCAATATGTGCATGTTATTGAGGTTTCAGCAGATGCAGGCGTTTATAATAGGGATGCACAGGACAGTGATTTAGCCGGATAGCCGGCAGATCAGGCTATTGCCAGATAACCGGATATTTGGCCTGTCCTGACTGCCGGATACCAGATACCTGGCCCAGAATATGCTGGATAACCGGCCGCAAAATGCCGGATATCCAGCTGAAAATACTGAATCTCTAGCAGAATAATGTTGGATGTTCAATAAATCATTAATATAATATTTGAAAGAAAAAAAATATTGAACCACTTGACATTTAATTATGGCGGCAATGGTCATAGCTGCTGTGAAAGGAGGATAAATGTTTGGGTCGGTCTGTAATTGGTGTAGTCGTTTCAGTATCCTCCTATTGTCTAGATGGTGAGGCAAGTGACAGGTGTTTGCGTAGTGTTTGTTGAGTATGTTCGCTTGTTGTTGGTCTGATGGGATGGTATGGTTGTTGGGTGGTAGGTTTGTCTTATGTGTGTCAATGTTGTTCGCGTTTTTGTTGGTGAGGCTTCTAACAAGTTTCCATAATTTTGATAGTGAGGTTCGGAAATTTGGGTTTGCAAGCACATCCCGCCACAGATTCGTCTGTTGCTCACAAATATCTGCATCTATTACTGCATTTAGGGTTTGAATCTGTGTGAGTCGGTCATTGGTGGAGGGTAAATTACGGAGATGATTTTGCTGCTGAACTTTGCACTTAATATTTGCCGAAAAAGCTGGATTGAAGCCACGAACGAACCTGGCGGGTATTGTTGCCTGTCTGCGTGTATTGTTGCCTGTCGTCACAGTCTGCTCTCTTATAATTTCAAAAAGTATGAGGCGCTTATCATGGATTGGGGATCGGAGTTGATGATTAATAACTCTTGAAAGGTGGTCGGACGACATGTCCTGGTGAACCATCCACTGGCAATATAGAGCAAGATTACGAGAGCAAAATGAGACGTCCGGGGAGGTCTGTTGAGTGTTTGGGTTGAAAGTTTGCGAGTGGGAGTGTTCGTGTTGTTTAATGTGATGCGTGTGTCTAGTTGATCAACAAGAACACTGCCCCTCCGGTCAGCACTCTGCGAGGTGAGCCAAGAGAGGTCGTGCGCGTTGAAGTCCCCCTAGAGAGAAGGTGTTGGTGACTGTGTTGAGAAAGTCTAGTTGAAGTCTGTATTGTGGTGGGTATGAACTAGTTGGTAGAATGTACATGTTGTACTGTTTCTTGTGGACTTGTATTAGTAGTGATAGTATTTATTTATTTATTATTTGCTTCCATGTTCCACCAGAGTCCCAACGCGAAGTTAATGCAGACTCCCCCGTAGGGCGGTCAGTAGTGATAGTAGTTCTAATGTGATGTCGGGGGGAGGAAGGAGTTGTGCGCGAGTGAAGGCGGTTGTGTTTGTGAAGTGCAGATTTTAATGTACTAGTGTAATGAGTCCGCCACTGCCTTCGTTGTTGGGACGGTCGTGGCGGAGTGTTGTATAACCAGGAAACTTGGGTGTTTTGGATTTTTGTGTTTGAGTTTTGTTTCCCGGAGTAGAGAAATGTGGATGTGGCGTTTATGTAAGAAGTGTTTTATTCTACTTGTTTTGACCAATGTTGTTTGTATTCATCTGTAATATGTTTAGGTGCTTGGCATTGACTAGGGGTGGTTGTGGTTATCGGGAAGTGGTGGTGAGGCCGAGGAGCGTGGGGGTGGGGTGGTGGCTGGCCTGACAGAGAGCGTGGAGCCTGGGGCAACACGGGTCACGCCCCGGGTTAGTGAGTCACCGCCGGCGGCGAGGCCGCCAGAGACACACGAGAGGGGCCGCTCAGCGGTGGAGAGGCGTTGGACAGGGCAAGGATACTAGAGATCCTCTTCTCTGTAAACTCTTACCTTGACAATGGCCGTCCATGAGGGAGCCTACGAGAGCCAAGCAGACCGTCGCAGGATGGGATGCTCGGCGTCAAGGTAGGAGCTTACAGAGATAAGGTTCTCTAGTATCCTCGCTCTGTCCATAATTGTGATCTCTTACGACACATAAGGGGTTACGGTAACAATTCTAACCCTCCCCCAATCGTGGGGGAGGGGAATTATATACCCCCCTTCCCAGTCAGCTTTCAAAGACCACCAGGTCAGTTCAGAGGAAGACAGGGAAGCTGGTACAGCCGTGCGTGCCAGAAAACCTAGGTAAAAACAGGCAATAAAACACATCTTTACCTTTGATTCTTACCTTTGCAGCCCTCTCCCAAAGGGCTCAGCATACCCAGTCGTCAGGTGCACCAAGCCAGGAGAGGCCAGCACAGCCATGCGCGCCAGCACTTACAAAGAATCTGCAGAACAACAACAGGAAGATGCTGGAAGGGATGCGCACCATTGGCTTCCAGACAACAAACCCAAAGCCACTTGCATGAAAACCCAAAGCACAACGACAACACCGCAAAAAACTACAAAAGCAATTACATACACATATAAAAAAAACATATACAAAAAACAGGACGAGTCACACCACAGACTCGCCAACACGACTGGGAACGCAAGACCCTAGCACTCAAACAACCTATTCTCCATAAACTCAGCCAACCCTACTTTGAAAGCAAAAATGGTAGCAGACTCGACAACAGCCGTAGGCAGCTCATTCCGTATCCTAATGTGTTGAACATTAAAGAACCTCCTTGCCACATCCACAGAGCAGCGGGGCATCAAGAGTTTGCGCTGATGAACTAGTGTCACAACGCAGAATTTTCCAATACTTTATGAAGTCACTTCTCAGTAACCAGCCCTTGATTGAGAACAAATTGAGAGCCATCAGCCTGCCATGGTAGGACATCCCAGACAGACCATGCACCTGTTAGGTCAAACTCCTCTGAACAGACTCAAGCAACTTCACATCCTGGACATTACCAAGATTCCACACACAAGGAGCAGGAATCAAGAAAGGGCCTGACATGTGCCACAAAGAGTGTGACCATAAATTTTGGGCTTCTATTAACTGTCAACCTATGCAAATCCCTACAAAGACCAGCAGCTTGTCTCACAACTTTTCTGACATGGCCATGAAACTCAAGACTCCCAAATCGCGATGAACTTTGAGGAACTCCAAACGAGCGCCCCTAGAGTGTAAACAGCCTCTTAACCGGGACCAATCCAACCAGCAAAACGTCTTCTGAAACGTGAAACAACACACTTGCTAGGGTTCAATGACAAATTCCATGGAGCTGCAGTCTGGAATATTTTGTCACAGTCTCCCTGCAAAGCAGACACATCATCAACAACATCATGACGTTGGAAAGACGAATTTTATAATCATCAGCAAATGCGCCAAACTTTGATACAAGGCCATCCATCACATAAATGAACATATACAAGAAACAGGACTGGACCCAAGACTGAACTCTGTGGAACCCCACTCAAAACATCCCTCAGCTCACTTTTCACTCCATCAACGTCAAAACACATAATTCGAGAAAGAAGAAAATTACCAATACACTCAACACAACCTTAGGAACTCCAAGTGCTTGCAACTTCAGAAGCAAAGTGGGATGGGAAACAACATCAAATGCCTTTGAAAAATCATGAACAGAAATTGGAATTAGTGTGCACTGATGACCTGCATAAAAAAAATCTATATGTAGGAATAAGACTGGTCCTCCCAGAAAAAAATAACACAAAACAAACACATGCACCCAGAAGAACACAGGAGCCTTGCCTAAGATGTGAGCAGGTCGGAACGTTCCAAATCCCACCAAGAAATAAAACACCAGAGAGCAGACTATACATACCGGGCTAAAAGAACTGATACAAAGCATCACCCAGAACATCCACCAGCAACCAGGGTGGGCACTGTCCACTACCCACTCAAAAAAAACTTTAAAACCCACTTTAAAAAACACAGAAAAATCCAAAATCAAATGAAACTGTGAAAGTATTTTATTAATTTGTATACAATTTACAAACACAGAGGAAAGTATATGAAACAATTTGACAAAATAAACATATCAAGTTTGTAAATCATTCAAGTATTATTAATTATTATGCATAATGCAGTTTATACCTAGGATGCTACACCTAGTAGGCTAGTATAGGAAATTAGGAATCTGTAATTATTATTATTTGAAATTGAATAATCCAGAAATTGAAGACCCATTTGCCAGACTCACACCATTGTCTTCAATCTCCTCCTTCACAATAAAGTAAGCCATAAAATAGGTTTTGTAACATAAATTGACACTTATCTTAAGACTGAAGATACACTACATACCTATTTAATACAGACAACAAAGCACAGACTATGAGACTTTCAGAGAAATTTGAAATTGTAAGAGACTGAGAGTACACCTACACATATTCCTAGACTTTAGACTTTAATAACTTGGGTA
>SDVV010011855.1:0-11336 GCA_016164225.1 Gammarus roeselii | reverse complement strand
GTGGATCGTTTTCCAGTGTACAGCGCAAAAAAAAATTCGTCGGTGACCATTATTTAAAAAGTGGTCCAAAATTTAGCATTGCGCTGGACGAGGTTCATTGTAAAAGAGAACATATGCTTGGTACAGTCCGTCGCGGTATGTACGATTGAATCCTTCCCAACTCGCGTAACTTATGAACGCGTAATTCCTAACTATTATTTTTCTAGGGTACCTATTTCTAACCTGAGGGAAAACGTACCGATATGTTGTTAACTCGCATAAGGGACCGTGTGCCGAGCATTGGCAGTCGCAATATGTTTTTTCTTCAATTAGTTATCGATTTAATTTGTGTAATACAGACTTTAAACAATGAAATCTTCCAGATGCATACTCGGAAGGGTAAAATACTATGTTTAAAAAAATTGTAAACAACATAGTTACATTTTTTAGGCTCTGGCTGATTTGTTGGAAATTAGTCGGCGATCTAATTGTGGAGTAATGGACAACCTCCACCCGTGATCTTTTCACATGCCATGCGTCCTGGGCAACCAGTAGAATGTGCTCTAGGCACACGTGGGGTGGGCCCAAGCTGACAAAATATCCTCAATGTATACAGTGCCGAAAGAAAATTCGTGTACGGTTTGTCTATAATCAATAAAACAAACTAGATTTTTCTCGTGGGGGATTTAGCTTCATGGAAAAATTTCTTGTGGTCCTGTATCGGGACTAGCCTTTTTAATGGAGTATATCAATTAAATTTTGATTTGTTCAAATATCGAACGCAAAAGGGTCATTGGAGATTGTCTATAATCTTTAATCATAGACGAATTTTCTTTTGCTACTGTACCACGTTGGACACAGAATACAAGAACTTCTTCTCAACACGCACAGATCACTATGTAACACGCATATATTTTTACGCAATATGCGTGGTTAGCACTACGTTAACCACGTACATTAGATCCCACGCTAGGGGTGGATGGATGATTTTTCATTTTATAGATCATTAACACTTTATTTTAGTATTTTATTGTTTCTTCTTTCTTGGGCTCTATTATTTTTCTCTGCCCTTTTTTCATGATGATACAAGGATAGGGGTACGGGGGACGGTAATGGGACGAGTGAGGGATGAGCAACGATTGCGTGACTGGCAGGATTCAGACTGAAATATCGTGAAGAAACGGGTGGGCTTAGAAAATGGGAGGGGAGAATAATGAAACTTCAGTAAAATTTATTATTTTAAAACTAAAAAAAATCTTGCCACTGCAGAGTGGGATTTGGATTGCACTTTTTCATGATTGGGGTTTTCATGGAAATGTGACAAACTGGATTCAGATTTAACAGATAATATAAAAAAAAATGAATGTTTTGAATGCGTTGCAACTTTCGAAAACAAAAGAAAGTACGCCTGGAACACCTAGAAAAAGTCAGTTCGATATTGAGTGAGTTAATGTGCTTCGTTAACTCACTCAAAACTTGATTGAACTAGGAATGGAAAAGCATTGATTCCCGTTACACTTTTCTCAAAACAGATCGTGAAGTGCGCCCTATGTTACCCTTTCACATGGGATTTTTTTTTTAAAAATTATATTATACATTCTTGTCCTTATTAGTTATAGGTAACTTATTCATTTTTTTACCAAAATACTATATCTAAGATCTGTGGGGTCGGTGAACATGGGCTGGCGTCGGTTTTGACAGCATTCGTAGAAGCGGAACTGATTTTTGATGGCACTGTACATCAAACTCAGTTACATTCATTTTGACATACACGAGTCCTGTTTAATTTCTTAAAAAAAAACAGCTGAAATCATTGTTTCAACAAGCATAAAAGTAATTAGTATACCCTTCTTTCAAGCTCCATATTAACGATAAAATGACACAGTAAAGTCAGTCGTAATATTTATTCATTGCAAAGAGATAGTGCAGATAATGTTAGTCCTTGAGGTTCCTTTTTAAATAAAAATTCAACTTTTGTGTGGCTTCAATGAAACATAAGTTCATAGGTCCGCACAACATTTTATCTTTTCACTGTATCAAAAACCTACCCATTCCAATATGTACTTGCTTTATTTTTCGTGGCAGCCTGAACAAGTTAAGCGATCTACTCTTCATTCGTTGTTTCTACGTGCATATCGTATTTGTGATCCTACATTTTTAAATTTGGAGCTAAATTATCTCAAACAAACATTTTGCAAGCTGGCTTACCCTACTAAATTGATTGATGAAGCTTTGCGCAAAGCAAAGTCTAGATTTTTTGACCTCCCACGGTAAAAGAACCACAGAAAGAAGATAATATAATTGTTTTGCCCTACACTGGTGATTCTTCCAAAGTTCGTCCAATTTTTAGAAGTCATAACACTAAAATTGTTCATAAGAAATATAATTCAATTAAATCCAAATTAGTTAGAACTAAACATCAACTGAACACTGAACCAGAATGTGGGGTTTATGTAATATCCGTGTGGACAGTGCAATTCCTGCTATATTGGTGAAACGGGACGTTCGCTGCCGGTCAGACTTAAGGAGCACCGCAGCTATGTCAGGTTCGGCAAGGAAAGTAGTGCTGTGTTTTGCCATGTCAGGGATACAGATCACGCAATAGACTGGAACTCAGCTAAATTAGTTTTCAAATCACATAACCTTCAGGAACGTCTACTGATAGAATCTAGTCTCATTAAAACTTTACCTAATTTCAATAGTATGCCTGGAGTCTGTTCAGTAGATGCAGCTACAAGAGATATTTTACTTAGAGCCAATCCGCAAATTATGAATATTGTACCCCCACCTCACTGATGTTCTGTGAATTTGTGGCTGTCTGCAACGTTTCACTGCTACCTAGAAATGTTATTTTTATCCTGGCGCTGTTTGCTTTTGTTGAAATTTTAGCATTTGAAGTTGATAAATGTTCATATCCACGTCTAAATTTGTAACAATGTCTCTTTTGTATCCACAGTTTTTAGCCGCTGATGAGGAGCATAGTATTACTCGAAAATTTCGGCTATTTTTAGATTAAAGATTTTATCCAAAGTGTGGCTTTAATTCCTTTTAATAACTCTTTAGACCTCGATATTGAGGCATCAACTCTCTTTTTATAAGAAAAGCATCTTAACATTTGAGCCCAGCTGCAATTGTAATAATTTGATTACACCGATAATCAATCGGATCTACTTCGTTAACGGTTACCATTGCAATATGATTCTGATAACCCGGGTTAGTCAAAATGTAAACAAACCAAATTGTGCATTCTGTAGACACTTGCTACCCCTTTTATCAAGATATGATTTGCAATTTAGTCATTTAAATGACAAAAAACATATGTTTCATTGCATTATGCCAGATTCGTCATATCTATTCGTTTTCGGGTCCTCATCACTCGCATGGAACATTATTTTCTTCATTAATTATAAATACTTGGTGAACGGTTGAACGGTTTCTACGTATCGCATCGATGAGTTCTGAACGTATCGTTCAGAACTCTTCTGGGATGATTGGGGAACACTAAACCTACTTGGATAGCAGTTTCATTTATCAAAATCAAAGAGGGAAAATAATGACACATGGGTTAACCTGTTTCATGAATGGGGGTGTGACCAATGAATGAACATGTAAGGGTACTGGTTTACTGTCGAAATGTACACAACAACATATACACAGATACTCATCACTTTAATATAGATCTCATCGTAATGAGAGCTATATTTAGGAACTGTGTAGATGTTGTTTACATTTCGACAGCGAAACCGTACCTTTACATGTTCATTCATCGGTCATACTTTAGCCCGCACTCTTGATACACGTAAAACCGTGTCATTGTTATCCCTATTTGGGATTGATTAATAAAACTGACAACAAGTCTACTAACGTAGATTGATATATGAATGATACCGTTTCCATGGAGTTCGCGTAAATTGTAATATCAAATGGTATAGGAGGCTCGACGTGTGATTTTTTTTCTTCATATTTTCCATCATTTCGTGTTTATAATCTGGTTTGTTTTGTTCTGTTCCATTAAGATTAATGATTAGCCAGTTTTCGCCACCGTTATTTCCTCGATTTTTTATTCAACTTCTCTCCCTCCACGTCCGTTAGCAATGACGTATTTACACCTTGTCCGTGGTACTTCCATACCCACCATAACGTTATGCGTGGTGCGGTATCGTGACTAGCCCTCCTCCCCAACCGGAAACCCTGTTCGAGCGATGGTTGGGAAGTGGTTTCACTAGCGGAGATTTACGTTGGGAAGTGGTTGCACTAGCGGGGATTTATGTTGGGAAATGGTTGCACTATTGGGGATTTATGTTGGGAAGTGGTTGCACTAGCGGGGATTTATGTTGGGAAGTGGTTGCAGTAGGAATTTATGTTGGCCGCCTAGTCCTGAGCGTCGCCACCAGCGGCGACGAAGGTTTTGCCATCAGAGTAGACGCAAGACTTCAAAGTGACACAATTATCTCCAAAACTAGACTCAGTGAAAAGCCATGCAAAATAGTGCCACACTCAACTTTTCCTTCAAGTTCAGGTTTGATCTACGTTGAAGATATCCCAAAGGAGGAAATCGAGGAGTACATCCTGGACTCGTTCAATACGAAGACTGCGTTGTCAAATCAAGAATCGCACCAATTATCACACCAAGAAGAGATACCACCACAACCCTAAAACTAAAATTCAACTGCCATACTGATGTCATAAGTACTAAAAATGCAGACACACGAGCGGAATCTGTAATGGAAAGCAATGATGCTCATACTGCTCCCATGACGACCATGACAAACGAGAAGATCCCCAGTCGTGCCGCTCCGAAGAATAGCACGGTTTTTGCTGTAAAGTAAATGGACACCCTACCAAACATAGAGATTGCCTAGAGGATGAGACGGAGAAAGCGATCCTCCAATACCAGAAAGATCACGGTTTCGTGCGACGAGAGGCTGTAGTCTCGATGCGCTCTTTCCAGGATGACCCTCCTACCCAGGAGAAAAGACCAGCACCATTCCCCACCCACTTTCTAATGACGTTCAAAGAAAGTGGTGCAAGCAAAGTTGCCTTTTCAACTAATCCATTTATAATGATGAAGTCACTCACCAAACAACTTGGAGGAAAACCGAAAAAAAATCCACGACGGAAAAAGAAATATCCGGCCTATGTCGTTGAACACTATACAAAAGATTACACACATAAACAAACTAAAAAGTACAGTTGAAACACATCCGTCCTTCAACGATACCAAACGAATTATATAGACCTCCCGTTACACACTTACAACCGACATCAGTGCTTTCACTGAAGAACTGGCTGAGGATTACGGAGTTACCGAAGTCCGTCAAGCTACATGGATAAAATCACGTAACGCAAGTTCTACCACATATCAAATTACCTTCCCAGGACACGACGCAGGGGAATTCATAGTAATCCCAGAGGAACAAGGAAGAACCAGAACTTACCCATTTGAAACATGGCCCCCAATGAGCAAAACATGCCTTGAATACGGCCACGTCATCGCATACTGCCAGCCGCATACACCCCAACGTTGTAGGAAGAGCGCCGGCGAGCACGACAGAAAAGACTGCACAGCCAGCCACTCTAAATGCTACCACTGCTCATGCTACTAAGAGGCAGGCGACCGCGACTGCCCGGTATACAAGGACCAAAATCAAATAACAAACATACAAAACGATCGCAGAGTGGCGCGGAAACATGCTATCCAAATCTGGAAAGACGATAACCCAAACCGCCTCAATAATACCAAAGCAGTCAAATCGTCAACGCAACCAAACTCCCCCGACGACATTCACACATCGTCTGGACAACATCGTAACCAGACTCCAACACTCCTACCTGGCTGCAGTGCTTCCTCACTCAGCCCAGCGACCGCCCCCTGCACCAGAGATGCACAGTGCTAGAAATAATTTCTGCGGTGCCCAGAAGGACGCCGAGATGGATGCATCCCCCGCAGTTGACCCGCAGTAAGGCTCCCTACTATAAAAACGAAAAGTCAAAGAGATAAAGAAGCCTCCGATGCCCAGGCGCCACATAGCAAAAATATCAGTAACAACTCTCAAAAAACGGCCCGCCAGCACCAGAATCAAGAACTACCTCCACCTGTCTCAAATGCGGCTCCATTCGTAGAAAACCACTGCCAGGGACACGACCACCCCTTAACAAACCCAACTCACGAACACGCCACCAGCGAGAACGATCACAGCCTCGACAACGGCGTTTATCTCGAAAAATTCATCCGCGAGACCTCTGAACAACCAGTCATCTTACCAGGCCCAAATAGCTCTCACTCCACACAACCACCCACGCAGATCAAAAAGGCTACCACAGACGAAGAGCGCACTCGCTCACGAAGCAAATACAAAGAGCACAAACCCTCGTCCTCCAACAAGAGCACTCGCAGCTGCGACCGCAGCAATCACAGCAATCACAGCAGACCGCCTTCCACCGAAGGCTTACAATCCCGTGAACACTCCCGACTCGGAACCCCTGGGCAAACTCTAAAGCGCGAACACCACATAAGTTCCAGCAAATCACGCGACCACTCTAGATCATCAAGGTCTGAGTGTGAACGGCCTTCAAAATGAACACCAAAATAATTCAGTGAAACTGCCAGGGACTCGGAAACAAGAACGACGAATTACTATCCTTGATCGCCACCCATAAGCCTTTGGTGATGTGCCTGCAAGAGATCAAACTACGAGAAACCACTAACTTCAGAATCCACCAATATGTCATACACCGCCGCGAAGGCCACACCAACGTGACTGCTCACGGCGGACTGGCACTTATGATCCACCAAAGCGTACCTCATCTTCCCCAGAGGACAGAACTCCAAGCTATCGCTATAAAAATATGCGTCTCATGACCAATAACAGTGGTAGCCATCTACTCGTCACAAAGTCATAACCTCTCGGAAGCACTAATGACCGAATTGCTAGACCAACTGCCCTCGCCAATACTCCTCCTTGGAGACTTCAACAGCTACCATGAAACATGGAAATGCGTGAGAAGAGGCCCCAGGAGAGTGATAATAGCTGAGACCATTAATACTCACAATCTGGTCCTTCCCAACGACGGACCTCCCACCCGAATCAACCCCGAAAGTGAAACTGTCATCGATTTATCCATATGCTGCCCCACTCAGGCACCCCAACTCGATTGGGGAGTTTTGCCTTCAACACACGACAGCGACCATAACCCAGTCATCATATAAATTCTCACCAACCAACAAAGAAGCCCTGCCCCACAAGAACTTCGATTCAACTACCGGAAAGCCAGCTAGGTGGAATACTCCGCACACATCGCGAGGAGCGATATGAATGGCATACCCGAAAACATTTCGGAACACCACCTCGTCGCCCAACTATACGAAAAGTTTCAAGCTGCAGCCGGAGCAAGCATTCCCCAATATGCCCCTTCAACCTTCTTTCCGAAACCATGGTGTTGCCGAGAGGTGCAAGAAGCAAGAGGTAAGCGTGAAAGGCTATACAATGCCTACCGACGTGCACGGTCCCTCAGGAACCGAGTAACATGGAAAAGGGCATCTGCTGTATACCGAAAACTTTGAGTGGAGAAGAAACGTGAAATCTGGGCTCAGTTAGTCAACACTATTAATCGAAACACCCCCCTCTCCCAGGTGTGAGAAAAAATCCGGCGTATCCAGGGTAAGCCCGAACGACCTATTAACATCCTTTCAGACGGAGGGAGAACTTATTCTTCCCACGCGGAAATCGCAAATAAATTAGCTCAGACTTTTAGCCAGATATCGCAATCAACAAACTACACGGCTGCTTCCCTACGGGAAAAGGACTTGCGAAAAAGTGAACATCTGAACTTTACTTCTAGAAACGAAGAGGCCTACAACAAACCTTTTTCCCTCCTCGATCTATAGTGCGCCATAGACCATACACGTGAAACTTCATCTGGGCCAGACCGGGTGCTCATCAACATGATCAAGAATCTCCCAAATAGCCCCATGAGCACTTATTAAAAGTGTTCAACACTCGGTATTCAAACTCATTTTTGCCCGATCAATACCGTGAATATGTAATTATCCCAATGCCCAAACCCGGGAAAGTCCACGGTGACCCACATAACTATCGCCCCATCGCTATTACCAGCGTCCTCTGCAAGACCATGGAGAGAATGATAAACACGCGCCTTGTGGACCAACTTGATATGCATGCAGGCCTGAACAGCATCTAATGTGACGGCCGCAAGCGCCACTATACGACGGACCACCTTGTTAGACTGGAATCTGACATTAGACAGGCATTTGCCTGAGGGAAACACGTGGTTCCATATTTTTCGACGTGGAAAAAGCACAAAAAAAAACTGGAAATATGGCATCATGGAGGATCTTCACCGCAAAGGGCTGAGAGGCCACTTACCACGTTACATCCACCAATTCTTGCAAAATCGCACCTTCAGGGTTAAGGTGGGTGACACCCTGTCACCATCCTATCCGCAAGAAATGGGCATCCCCAAAGAAGCATCCTCAGTGTCACTCTTTTTTTATACTCATAATCGGCCAGATAGCACACATTCTCCCGCGCGACCAAAGATTGCGTTCTTCACTATACGTGGACGACTTACAAATAAGCCAGAGGCACCCTAGCCTCTTAACAATTCAACAGTAACCCCAGAAATGTCTAAGCCTAGTCGGGAACTGGGCCTCCTTAAACAGATTCCGATTCTTGCCCTCCAAAAAGAAAAGCATGCACTTTACTCTCGTGCCCAGCTTACACCTAAAACCAGCCCTAACGCTGAACGACCCTCCGCTAGTATACGAGGAAACAAAAAAAATCCTCGGTCTTGTGTGAGACCCTTAACCCACATGGCGACCTCATATTACAGCCCTGAAGACTCGCTGCAAAAAGGCAACCGGGCTTATCCTCTCTGTAAAATCCATGAAATTCGGAACCGATATGGACACCGTCATGACGTTATTCAGAACAATAATACGCTGGCGCATTGACTATGGAGTAATTGTTTACGCTTCAGCAGACAAAACCACCCTTGAACCTCTCTCCATCATCGTAAATAACGGCTTGTATATCACAATCGATGCGTTCCATTTCACACCCATCGAATCCCTGAACGTGCCTGCTAATGAGCTTCCTCTTCCGCTCCGGAGAACAAAATCTTGTTACAGTACAATTTCAAAACAAGGAGCTTCATCAATAGCCCAGCACTCAGTGACGTTACCAACATTCTCGATAAACACCTCTTTGCGACTTAGAAGAACATATGCCTACTCTTTTCTCTACGTGTGGACAATTTACTGACCTCGCTGAACATCAGTCTCAAAGCAACCAAGCCTCCATTCTCCTATCAAATTGTTCAAATCAACACACCAACGTGGGTGATCAGCCCACCGCTGGTCAACCTAGATTTGCAAACGTACCCAAAAGCAGCAACCCCAACCATCACGTACCGCCGAGAATTCTCGCGACTACTTGATAAACAGTACACTGAGCACTGCCATATAGGCACCGATGGCTCCAAAACATCGGACACAGTGGAAGCTGCCCCCGTAGGCGAAGGGACCTCACGTTCGGCCACCCTACTCCAGGAGGCCTTTGTATTTTCTGCAGAGCTGCACGCACTCGAATTGGCCATATACATTACAAAAAGTGGCCGCCTCCCCAAACATGCTATATTTTTAGACAGTCTGAGTGTTCTCACCCAGCTGAAAACTCTGCACTTTGATCACCCTGCTCTTTTAAAAATGCAACACGACCTATTCTCGATGTCCGAGACGGGCCAAGCGGTCGAGTTCTACTGGATCCCTGGACACGTGGGAATAAGAGCAAACGATTGCGCAGAATCCCTCGCTAAACGGGTGTCTACCCAGCATGAACAATTCATCTCCATACATTACCGGACTGGTTCCCAGTCATCAACTCACGTGTAACATCACGATGGAACGACTCTTGGCAGCAGAGTGCACAAAAAACACTTGCAGTTAAACCATCCGTGGGAGAGGAGGATGCCAGGTTTTCTAATAGGGGAGACCAAGTGTTCATTAACCGTCTATGCACGGAACACACGTGGATAACCCACAATCACCTAATGGACGATGACATGGGACTGGACGCACCATCGTGCCTCTGTTGCCACCGAGTGGCAATCAGTGTGAAACACTTACCTATGGATTGTGATGCACTCGCAGCAGCCCGACGAGCCATCTTGAGCCCCCAGTGCAACCTACAGCGCCTGCTCACAGAAACAGAACACCGAAAAAAATGATCGCTTTCGGAAAACATACCTGACTATATGAAGTCGGGTGAAACTAACGAGGTTTGAATCATCTCTGTTCCTGAACTCACTGTCCTCTCTGCGTAATAATTGTGAACTTGAACTTAACTTCGTGCACGAAGCTGTGCAGTGACTACACGTTGGAGCTCTGGTGGAAAACATAAGAAACTCCTACTACTACTACTACTACTCAAGAAATATAAACAAAGTATGATCGTCGACGTTCATGTTTTCATGACTATTTACGGTTTTAACTGACATGGAAAAACTTGTGAGCAGAAAATGTCCGACATGAGGTTATCAATAATAATAACACTTTCCTATTATATTATTAGGAGGAGGGCTAGCGCCGGCATTGGGCAACCTGATGATAGCTGTGTTGAAAACACTTGCATGCCCAAGAATGCATTGAACCTCTGTCCACAAAAACATTTACATGTACAGTCCAACTTCTCGGAGCGCACTGTAATCAATTTTTAACTCCTCTTATATTATCAATGATGGACTGTTCTGTCCTTTCAATATTACAATCTGTATCTTAAAATGGATTGGATAGATTGAAATTTAATATGATGGTGGAGGCAATTAAAAACTGTATTTGAACTGAAACTTAGCAAATAGACTGCGAATTGGTTGGGAGCTCCAGTCCGAATGAACAACAGCTTCACCGTCTATTCTTCAAAATAGTGAAGGGTATCTGGAACATAATATTACGCCCATCTCTGTGTAGAGTGAAATATTTTATATTCTTTATAGCAATGATCTTGAGTCGTTCATCAGTTAACCGAAAAGGGTACTTTGAATCACAGTTTGTGTCGCGGGTAGCGAATTTCAGCTTATATCGATAGAAAATATTTTATTCTGAAACATGAGTTAGACAATTTTTTTTTTTTAACACAAACCGGTTTCTCAATTCCCTGAGAATGTCTGCGGGGCCAGGAAAAAGTTGCAAACGAAAGAAAGGATTTTGGATGCATCCCAAGAAAGTCGTTCATATTCTTCAGGGCATCCTCAGAATTAAAGGTCGTCTTAATCCAGTTAGGATTTTAGGCGCGTCCCATAAAAGGATAATCTGGAGTCGGCATTATTCCAGAGGAGGC
>SDVV010011854.1:0-15693 GCA_016164225.1 Gammarus roeselii | reverse complement strand
GTTGTGAATGGTTGATTTTGACGCTGCTCCGATGTGCTTTCCCGCCCTTGGCATCCCGCTGTCGGAATGGTCGTGGGTGGGGGGGGCCCGGCCATTATGACGCGGCGGGGGTAAACCAGTGAAAACTGTGGGCCCTGCTGCTGACGACGGTTCCTCGGTACATTCGGGACCCAGAGTGTAAGTTGAGGGGCTACCGGCCGGACCCTTTAGCACAAAAGGGCTAAGTTGTGTGAATGTGAGCGTGTGAGGGTGTGAGGTGCGCCTTGCCGTCGGCCACCCCCCTTTCTGGGGGATGCGGCCTAGTGTCTGTATCTGTACATTGACAGTGTAGCCTTCCTGAATTTTCCAACGTTTATGACCATGAATCTTTCAAAACGTCTTTGGATTGAGTATACCCTTAAGGCGTTTAATCTTTCATAATAGTCCATTTCCTTTACCTCCCTAATATAAGAGGTGAAGCTTCTTTGCACTGCTCCAAATCTTTCTGCTTATGTGGGATCCAGAGAGGGGAGCAATAGTCAATTTTTGGTTGGATTAGTTGTTTCCAAAGAGTCAACATAGTCCTTTTATCTCTAGCCAGAGAGATTCTCATGGCCCAAGAACACAGTCTTCTGCCACTGGCCTCAACTTTTGCAATTTGTTCTTGGAAGAAGCATTGTTTTGCATTAGTACGCCTATATCACGCAGGCTTTTTTTTTCTATAGCTGTGTTATCGCTAGAATTATACGATGTAGCTATTGTTTTTTAGGTTGGAATTTTTTCCGTATCTCAGTGATTCAAATTTAGATTCGTTAAATTGCATATTGTTTTCACCAGCCCACTTGAAGATTTCTTTCAGATCAGTTTGCACCTTTTCTACATCACTCAAGTCATTGACAATGCCTAGTACTCTGGTATCATCTGCAAAGCAAGGGACTGATGTATGTGGACAGCTTTGGCCCAGATCATTAGCCAATATTAAGAAAAGCAGAGGTCCAAGCACAGTGCCTTGTGGGACCCCACTAAGGACTTTCACTGGCGCAGACGTTTCTCCATTCACCACCACACTTTGAGTTCTGCCCTTCAGAATTTTTTTAATACATTTGTAAACATTCCCCTGGATACCAGCGTTATATAGTTTTAATAGCAGTATACTATGATCTACTTTTCAAAGGCCTTGGCAAAATTAAGATATATCACATCCACATTTGATTCGTCACACAATGCATTTATTATTTCGTCATAGTGCTCCAGCAGTTGGGTCAATGTGCTCCTCTTACTCCTGAAACCATGTTGCTTGGAGTTGAACCATTTATTTTTTTCAAGAAAATTCACTATTCGTCCTTTCATTACTCTTTCAATGATTTTGACTACATGTGATGTCAAAGGAATTGGTCTGTAATTCGATGGGCTTGTGAGGCTACCTCCTTTTGCTAGTGGGAAGATGATGGCATGTTTCATGGTCTGTGGGATATCGGAAGTGTCCAAAGACTTCTGCCACAACATTTGTAGGGGTCTTGACAGTACCTGTTTGCCATATTTCAATAGAACAGCTGGGATGTCGTCTGGTCCAGATGCACTATTGCTACCTATGTCATCAATAGCTTTTATAATTTCAGAGATGTCAATGATAAGATCAGTCAATGAAAATTCAGAGGCAATTTCAGGATTTTTATGAGTGAGCATTGGGATTCTTAATACCCATCTGTAATTCTTACTTAACAACTTGCTCATTGCTTGTTTTCATCTACCAGTTGACCAGATTCATCAATTAATGGGCCAATTTTAGTTTTAGAGGTTGAAAATTTGGCTGCATAAACGAAGTAAAATTTAGAATTTTTTGTAATTTTTTCAATAGCTTTCTTTTCATTTTCTCTTCTCTCTTGATCATGAAAGCCTTTTATCCGCTTTCCGATCAAGATGATGGCTTCTTCGGGTTTGATGCGTCTATAAGATTTACTTTGTTGCTAAGTTTGTTCTGTTTTATTGCTCGCCTTTTTCATGAGCAATTTCCTTTCTGGGTATTATTAATACTTTTATTTTTTTATTTTTTATTGACACATGTTGTACACACACCTGCAACAGTATATCATCAAAGTTATTCTTTGCTTCCTCCACACTGTTTGCATGATCAATGAATTGTTTCCAATCAATATTGGACAGAGATTTGTGTATATTTACCCAATTTATATCTGCACTAAAGAAGTTCAGTTGCCGGAAAGTCATGTTCCAGGAGAAGATGGTATTTACTGTGTTTCTCCTCAGTAGGTCAGCATCTAGATTTATTTCAATCACATTATGATCTGATGGTGCAGTTTTAGTTATTTTATTGTTTTTTATATACTCAACTGAGTTGAAAAACTCAAGATCCAAGATATTGTTATTTCGTGTTAGCTTTTCAATTATTTGGGTAAGAAAATATCTATCTATTAATTTGAACAATGTTTCAGCTTGATTTGTTGCAGCTTTGGTGTTACCTTTGCCAATGATATAGCTACCAGGTGCTGCCGTTTGATTATTATTTAACCATTTGATGAATGGAAAATTGAAGTCACGACAGAGGAAGATTTTAAATTCAGTCTTATAAATGTTCGACATGTACGTCTGTAAGATTCCGAGCGCATCTTCAAAATGTACAAACTCGCAGTTTGGTGGTCTAACACTATTATTATTCTATGGTTTTCAGCTTTTCAACTTTAACAGCAAGGCACTCGCAGTAATCATTGGAAAATTTTAACTCTTTGCATCTTCCAAGACACTCTTTCACATAGACTCCAACACCACCACATTCCCTATTTGTGCCGTCCCTCCTGAAAAAATTGTAATTTTCAATATAGAGCTCAGCTGATTGAACATTTTCATTTAGGTGTGTCTCAGTTAAGCCGATAAAGATTGAATCACTAGCATATAGAATATCTTGAATCAACTTTATTTTGTCAGATTGGCTGGTGTTATGGAGGCCTTGTACATTTAAGAGGTGACACTTTTTCAATTCATTTTGGTTGAATGTTTTATGAGATAGTGTTTCCTCTATTGACTCAGTAATAGCAGCTCTCTCATCAGTGGGAACTTTGGTTTGCAAGGGCAAAGTAGGAGACTCTCCAGAGTTTCTAAAAAAGAATTTTTCATCTGTGACTGGTCAGCACTGCAGTGGTGATGGCCATGTACTGCTACAGATGGACTCACGCGGGCATCACCAAAAGGGCATCTGCCATCACAGGTAGGCCTGTACTGGTCACTGTAACGAGAGTGACCTCCCGTTGTGGCCGCGAGAGGAACCTGTTGGGCGCGGTTTTTGAAGCGCCTGTTATGGAATCGAGGCTGTTGTTTGACCCAACCTCTTTGGCCAACGTGCTTAACGTTTGGGTGTTGCTGTGTGTTGCCATAATGGGCATTTCCTTGTCTGCTGGCTGCAGTAGTTTCCTCTTGCTGGTACTCTAGTGGTTTTCTTGTTTTTTTTTAATATGCAGCCACTCACACATTTTTTTGGTGCATTACATATGACTATACAAGTCATTACATACCCTTGTATGGAATTTCTTTCAGAGTTCATCACTTTTGCTACCATACCTTCCCAATTCCATGAACTTATTGCAACGCTTTGGGTGGGTAAAGCCACATCTATTTCCTGACACTCCATACATGCAATTGTTTTTTAAATAGAATGTGCAGTGTTTCAGGCTTTTCACTGTGGGTTCTAGTTTTTGTTTCTGCCCTCCTGGGCCACATTCATTTTCTTGATCATAATTACAGTTTTTATTTGACCCAGGCTCACAAGCTAGGTGGGTGAAGCCACAGTCTTCTCCTGACACTCCATACCTGCATTTGCTCTTCAAATAGAATCTGCTGAGTTTTGTGTTTTTCACTTTTGGTAAATTATCTTCTATTTGCTCACCAGTATCACTCTCATTTTCCCTATTGCAAGTTTCACTGGAATTTATCATACCAGTAACATCTGTATCTACACCAATGTCACTCACCATATCTGTTCTGGTCACTAACAGTCATTTCTGTACTCTGACTGCCAGTGGACAGTGAGGTACAGTGACCATCAGCAGTTTTGGCAGTGCTCTGCACACTAATTATTTGGTCCTGTTTTTCCCCAGCTGTTTTGTTTTTAACATCATAACAGGTCACACACCTGCTGCAAAACCATTTAAATGATTTCCCCAACATCCTGTAGCATATCAGTCCAGCATCGGACACGTTTGAACAAGATTTGCAGAAACATTCATCACATTCTGCGCAATCAATATCAACATTTTCCTGTCCTTTGCATGCGTTACACTTCCATGATGCCTACTTTACTTTCACACAGTGCAAATCTTCATTTTCTTCAACGTTGCAGCCTTTGCCATTAGGGCAATGAAATATAAACGCATCGTTTTTTGGATCACTAACACCTCTAGCAACACATGACAGATGAAAATAATATATTTGGCATATTTCACACTTTTTCAGACTATTTCCTTCAAGACCTTGAGCTAAGTTAGGATCTTTGAAGCATGCCGAGCACAAATCACTAGCCATTTTGTTATGAAGGTGTGGGAGTTTTGACACAATACAGATTATTGTGTACTATTGAACAAAAAAATCTATCACTTTCCAATAGCACAGAATATTTATATTCACAGCCTATTACTTTCACAGATATTTCTTTTCCCAATTTGCACAACACTAAGGAAAATTCAATTAGGTCACTTCCTGTCTCTTCTCTCTTGGAGCTAGGCCTTTAGTTCCAATGCACTTCCTGTATAGATCAGGTAGTTTCACTTGGGTCAGTCCCAGGCTCTGTTTGGCTGGAAGCACTTGGAATTTTCTAATTAGGTTTCAATTTGTCACAGCTTTTGATTGCTGATCTTTCAAGTTAGTTTGGGAGCTAATGGACAGACGTCCTCACTTCACAGAGTCAGGCAGGCAACTGCGATGTCTCAGCACAACACATCTTGCTGATTCAAATGTTTTGAAACTAGACATCAGGGCCCATTAGGACTGAGTACAAACGATTATAGCAAGATAATCATTTTGAGGACGCTCCTTGGGAAATTTACCTGTGAAATTCAAACCTTTATCCTATTGTTCATAAAATAATGATGTCAACAACACCTACTGTTTTTTCGCAAGCAACAGACAATGTTGGGATACATGATCATCCCGCTGTAGTGAACAATGTCTTATTTGAAATTAATGAAGAACAATGCTCACAAAATTGAGTTCATAAGAAAACAAACTTTTATTTTCACGTTTCATTGCTGGTTAATTACATAACTTAAGTGGCAGATATAGCTAAGCAATTTGTTAATAGCCCTAACATCAGATAATGTTTATTTTTTTCTAGTAGCTGACAGACGATACTGGGAGACATTGTAGTTCAACCAGGGGGCAGACTATTTCTAGTATGAAATTAGGGGACAAAATCCTGCTCAGAAAACAGATTTCATACTATACTAACTTATGTTTATTACATTTCATTTGCTGGTTAGTAGCACTAATTCCCCTGCATCATCTTGACCAAAATCACTAATTCTCCTACGGCAATAACCTTCAAATAATAAAAATATTGTTTATGAGTTACTCCTGTTATCATTAGAGTAAGGGTGAAATTGTGAGATCTATCATGCTTCTGCCATTGCTCAATATGAGGGTTATACTAACTTTGTAGCTTGTGATGGTTCTTTTACCCTATTTGCTTTAATATAGCTAACATGCAAAAGCCTCCTAGTTCTCCTGAACCCAGGCCCCCTTAATATGTTATGCTGAACCATATTGTCCTAACATGTCGTTGCAATGTAAAAAACATCGACAGCACAGTCTTTAATAGCTATGCCATTCAAAAGCCTCCTAATTCTCCGAAACCCATGTCACCCTAATATGTTGTGCTGAACCATATTGTCCTAACATATCATTGCAATGGAAGAAACATCAACAGCACAGCCTTTAACAGCTATGCCTTGCAAAAGCCTCCCAATTCTCCTGAACCCAGGTCACCCTAATATGTTGTGCTGAACCATATTATCCTAACATATAATTGCAATGAAAGAAACATAAACAGCAGTCTTTAATAGCTATGCCATGCAAAAGCCTCCTAATTCTCCTGAACCCAGGTCACCCTAATTTGTTGTGCTGAACCCTATTGTCCTAACATATCATTGCAATGAAAGAAACATCAACAGCACAGTCTTTAATAGCTATGCCATGCAAAAGCCTCCTAATTCTCCTGAACCCAGGTCACCCTAATATGTTGTGCTGAACCATATTGTCCTAACATGTAAATGCAATGTTGAAAACCGACAGCACAGTGTCTTCATCCGCAGTTTTTTCAACCAATTGGTACTGGCTAGTAACTTCTTGATGTTATCATGCTTATGAGCTTTATTTAATGTGCTTTATGTTGCAGCATGTACGCAGCGCTGTCCCTTCAGCTGGGCGGTAGCCCAGACGCCCAGCAGCTGCGGCAGCAGACAGCCGATTACCTGCTGGCGCACGAGGCTGACTTCCTGCCCTTCCTAACCGACCTACAGACTGGCGACGCGCTGGAGCCTGACGCGTTTGAGCAGTATTGCCACACTGTGGCCACTAGTCACACCTGGGGCGGACAGCCTGAGGTAAGAAGACATTGCTACCACCCTCATCGTACTCATAAATGAAAATCGAAAGTGTGTTAGTTGAAGTTTTGTTGATGAATGAAACTGTTTAAGTGATCTGATAGGGAAATAAATATAGCTACACATTGAGAGCTTGCGTCAAACTAGATCTAGTGTGATAACCGCAACGTCACTTTACTACCCTGTTGTTCTTCACCATTACTCATCAATAACTTATTGCATCAGTAATTGCTGATTTGCCGTTTGGTGCTAGAAAGACTCTCCACTGGGCAGAAGAGACTATGCTTGCAACGTCTTATTCCTCTGCTTGATGATGAGTTGAGGGTTATGCTGCAGTCCTGTTCACATTCTTAATGCTTTCACCTGAAACGATTGGGTCAGACGTCGACTGTTAATGATATATTCTTGTCTGAAAGTTTAAATAATAATGACATTTAACAACTTGTCAAACAAGAAAGTTTGAAATAATATAGCTATATAACATTTTACTCATCAAAGATAGCAACTGATGATTGATTTCAGACTTCATCTTTATGGCAACTCTGGATTTCTAGAATCAAATTTTTTTAGTTAGCTACAGACATTAGCTACCTAGTTGATCAAGACAGGCACTTACCAAACCGAGGACCACAAGCCCTTTACATCTCCATAGAGAGGTCGACGTTAGATTGCAAGTATGATGAATATCCTTTTGTCTAGTGTTTTAAATACCTGGGCTCCCATTTAGAGATGACTGAACCAGTGTGAACTGATTTAAAGTTGCGATGGTTTTATGAGGGAGTAGTTGTCCCAACTGTGCTCTACCAACTGAGACTCTGGAAGTGAGAGCAAAAAAAGAAGATTGAATGTTTCCGAGATGAAAGGTTTGAGAGGCATGGCGGGAGTGACGCTTAGAGACGATATCAATAACGACGTTCTTCGTAAATAAACTGGGATGGTAAAGAAGTTGGAGGACAGAATAGATTCATGTGTTCTGAGATGGACCGAGCACACGGTTTGTTTGTATTTGCTTCCATGTTCCACCGGAATCACAACGCGAAGTTAATGCAGACTCCCCCGTAGGGCGGTCGGTCACACGGTAAGGATGGATGGTGGGAAACTGGTAAAAAGTTTGGGTGGCTGGATGGCGTGAAGCTGGGGCTCGGTTGGGGGTCACTATGACGCAGCAGGAGTAAACCAGTCACACTGTCGGGCCTTGTTTCTGACACTGACTTCGACATAGGACTGCACTCGTGACCCAGAGTGTGCCTTGCGGAGTCCTCCGGCTGGACCCTTAAGCGCCAAACTGTTAAGTTGTGTGAGTGTATGAGAGGAGTGTGCGGTGCGCCTTGCCGCCAGTGACCCCCTTTCCTGGAGGATTATTCGTAGTGTCTGCATCACTGAACACTGGACTACTTTGTATTTATTGCATTCTGAAGGTGACAGATTAGCGCTTACTCGTTGCCGTCTCATACTGATGCTTTCAGACTGCTACCGTCATCATCACAGGCTGATCTCGTAACGATGCTGTGACCTAGACTGCACGATACCTTGTTCCATGTCAATGATGCTGTGACCTAGACTGCACGATAGCTTGTTCCGTGTAAATGAGCTACGTAAATGTAATCTCGGTAAGACCGGTCAAGAGGCCACCTAATATTGATTGGGGTCAACAAAACATCCGCCCGTAAAAGAAAAGTTCTGCCACCTTCACCCAAACTCGTTGCGGATTTCGGGTCCAGCGACGGGCAGGAGAAACGCTCAACGTAGAGGCACTGGCAAACTCTGGATCACTGATGTCAAGGATTCCCAAAGCAACACATTTAAATATACGAAAACCGGTTCTATCACAGTACAAGATAACGTTACCTCGGCCGAAGTTGACAGCATCAACGATCGCATTACATAATTATTAGCAATCATGCATAAACTGCTAAATACGTTAAGCAACATGCCTCCCTTTTCGAGTTGGAAACCGAAAACTACGCCGCGACCACAATCGACGAACGTCTCACTAAAGTCGAGGACTGTTTCTTAACGTCTTAACTGTGGCCCTTAACTTATGAACTCGTAAAAGAACGTCAATCCAAAGAACCCGCAACCTACGCATGTGCATTTATGTTTTCCTCCGACGATAACCTCATCGACTCCTCACCCCTAAACCTCCAGCCGAACTCCAATACAGCAAGAAATAGGCGGCTTTCCGATTTGACTAGCACGGCCTGTTCAGTGACGCCCCGACTTTCGCGAACACTTGCAAATTATATTCCATACAAATGACAGACCGAATATTTGTCCATACACTTCACAACAAGAACTGGACTCCATTGGTGACCGGTCAGTACTAGACACCAATTACCGAAGCGATGCGCTTCTTCCCAAGACCAGCATGCGCCAAAACACATGCACAACCTCACCCCACCCAACTAAGCCTACTGCAATAACTGCAAGGCGAACTAGCCATGTCTATTGCAAAAAACACATCGCTGTCCCAAATACGTCGTATTCTCAGACTGTCTGAGTGCCCTCACCCAGCTTAAAACACTGCACTACGAACATCCAGTTCTACGTAAAATGCAGCACGATCTCTTTGTGATGACCGAGACGGGTCAAGCAGTGGAATTCTGCTGGATCCCCGGGCACGTGGGAATAAGAGGAAATGAACTTGCGGACTCGCTTACTAAACTGGCATCTACTCACCAAGAAATTTTTTTTGCATTACATTACCGGGACTGGTTTCCTATCATCAACTCCCATGTAACATCCCGATGGGATGAAATGTGGCAGCAGAGTGGACAAAAAATGCTTTCAGTCAAATCCTCAGTCGGAGAATGGGAAACAAAGTTCACCAACAGAAAAGACCAAGTGTTCATCAACCGCTTGTGCACGGGACACACGTGGATAACTCACAATCTTTGATGGATGTCGACATAGGACCAAACGTGCCACCTTGTCCCTGTTGCCACCAAGTGGCTATCAGCGTGAAACACTTACTGATGGATTGCAACGCACTCGCGGAAGCCCGACGAGCGTTCCTAGATCCCCCGTGCATCCTACAAAGCCTACTCAGTAACCCAACCTACCGTAAAAAGCTTATCGCTTTCGGAAAACACACCGGACTATACGAAGCTGTCTAAACCTCTAACACCTGTGCAAATGAGGTGGTCCCTCCACCTCATTACGCACAGAAACAACACATTTTACGAAGATACGCGTTAACTCTTTACTCTCTCGTACGCGCTAGTACGCGAATATGCCACAATTAAAATATGTACTGACTTCATCTTGACAAAACAAATATTTTCGCACGCGAGGCCGTGCGGACTTACCTGAATCAACGACGGTCGCGCCATACGGGGGGAGCCTATTATGACTCACGTTGAGGCTCTGGTGGAAATGAGGCCCGAATCAACTCAAATCCTAAATCCCCCGTGCAACCTACAAAGCCTACTCACGGACCCAACCTACCGTAAAAAGCTCATCGCTTTCGGAAAACACACCGGACTGTACGAAGCTGTCTAAACCCCAAACACTTGTGCAAGTGAAGTGATCTCTCCACTCCATTACGCACAAAAATATCAACACATTTTACGAAGATACGCATTAACTCGTTACTCTCTCGTAAGCGCTAGTATGCGAATATGCCACAGTTGAAATGTGTACTGACTTCATCTTGACATGACTAATATTTTCGCACACGAGGCCGTGCAAACTTACCTGAACCAACGACGGTCGCGCCCTACGGGGGAGCCTATTATGACTCACGTTGAGGCTCTGGTGGAAATAAGGCTCAAATCGAATCAAATCCAGCGCGCTCGAGTGCCTAGTCATTCTAATACAATTTCTTGTCTCCGTAGCTACGGGCGCTGTCCGAGTCTCTCCAAAGGAGGATTGAAGTTCTGCAGGTGAGCGGGAATGAGAGCAAATTGAAGAATTGATACAACGGAACTGAAAAAAGGCCCTACAACTATTAATCCTGGTCTATCATTCCGATCACATTTTGCTAAATATAGATGTGTTTTTTCTTGGTATCAGTAGGTCTATATATTTTCTGTATTTCAATTATATCGATATTATTTATCTATGCATCACAATGATCAATAACAAGAACATAACATTATAACGAAGAAATCCGTAACGAGCATACGGAAGCAGTGTTCATCAGAATAGTTTTCCCAAAGTAAGCGGCTGCCGGAAGAGGTCTAATGAAATAAGATATATCTGTTGAATTTGGCAAACGTGGACAGTTTGCTCACGCAGGCTCTTAATAGGTTACCATCATCATTTAAGCATAAATTAAGTCCAAGTAATCATGTAGACAAATATGTTCTTCGGTATATATTTTTAGTCCAACAAATCCATGGTATCAGTAGCTGTATTTATCCCTTGGAAATAGAATATCTCTTTACCCAGTGCCCCTGTGTTCCGACAGAATGACGAAGGGAGTCTATAATTTGGAAAGGTTTGCGACCATGATTCTCCCTCAAAAAAATTGTGTTGATTTTTGGTTGTGGATTCAGAGGAGAAGCTATGTAGGTTAGTGTCTGAGTTTGGTACAGTGTGTGAGAGGAGGAAGCTGCGAGTGAACGTGTGGAGATACTTTAGGTATCTGGGCTCCCATGTGGAGAAGACTGAATTAGTGGAAACTGAGGTGAAGTTGCGAGTAAAGGAGGGGTGTAAAGTGTTGGGTGCACTGAAGAGCGTAATGAGCTGCAGGTCGTTGGGGATGAAAGCAAAGAGGGGGCTGTATGAGGATGTCGCTGTGCCAACTGTGCTGTACGGAGCTGAGACTTGGAGGGTGAGAGCAGAGGAAAAAATAAGGTTGTATGTTTTCGAAATGAAATATTTGAGAAGCATGACTGGAGTGTCGCTGAGAGACAGGTTCATTAACGACGTGGTTCGCATCAGAGCGGGCATGGTAAACAAGTTAAAGGACAGAGTTGATTCGCGTGTTCTGATATGGTTCAGGCACATGGTGAGGATGGATGAAAGGAGATGGGTGAAAAAGGTGTTGAAGTCAGGGGCGAGTGGACGTAGGCCTAGAGGGAGACCGAAGTTTGGAGGATGGATGGTGTGAAGCAGGCGTTAGGAAGGAGAGACGTGAGTGTGGAGGTAGCGAGAGAGCGTGCACTGTTTATGCGTGAGTGGAGAATGATGGTGAACGAATGAGTTTTGACGCTGCCCTGATGTGCTTTCCCGCCCTAGTCATATCGTTGAGAGACGATGGTCGTGGACGGGGGAAGCCCCCCCCCTCCCCCCGTCCACGACCATCCCGTCTCTCAACGATATGCCTTCGACTTCAAACAACTATCTCAGTAGTTGTTTCAAGTCGATTTTTTTCAAATAAATGAGTAATGAAAGCAAGGACTATTCCCTTCCTGTAGTTTTAAAGTTACATTCTTGTAGAAGTTTCCTATAAATTCCCTTCCCCTCACCTCTGCCCCCGTAAGGGTAAGTCTTTATCTCACCCACCCTTGCGTCACCCTCCAACCATAATCCTCCCGTGTCCATCCTAACCGCACAACTTGCCAACTCCAGCGTTTAATACATAAAGCATCAAACCGTATCAATTTCTTACCAAGTGACAGCCGATGTTGGGTGACGTGATCGTTCCGATGTGGCGGACAATGTCTAGTTTTTAGCCTGCACTGCTGACGACCCATTTCTCATCTGGCCTGCACTAACGTCTTATAAAAATGTAGAAAAAAAATCATTTCTTTGTATTCGTCAACATGTAGCTAATTAATTCAGCTATCGTTCCTGTTGAATTAAATCCGGTATGTGCTCGCATGGTCGTGGGAAGGAGAAAATACTTCCTTAGATCGTAACGAGGTCCAAACAAATTTCCTAGGAGAGCAAAATTTTGAAAGGAGCGTCTGTCACTTTGACTTTTTTCACGAGATGTGACTTGTACTCACACGGTTCTCGTTGTTACCTCAGGCCGTGGGCACCCCCATTATACTGGGGGAAGAGTTCCTCGGCCCTCCCCTCCTGCTCGCCTACTACCGTCATCGCTACACGCTGGGTGAGCACTACAACAGCCTGGCGCCTGCACCCGCTGAGCAGCGCGACGGGTCAGAGGAGGACTCTTAGCGAACCAATGACGGTAGTGGTGGGCCAAAACTACCCTCAGCGGCAGACAAGAGGAAGGTAGCGATGACACAAGATCGTAAGTCTAACCACTCGCTACGATGTGTCATTACGCACTCATTTGAACCCGCGAAAAATGCATCATTTTACAAGGGTAATTCTCGTTCTACTGACATACGCAATTAGAGTTCTTGTGACTTATTATGAAGTGCGCTGTTTCTATGATTGCCTTTAAACAACACTCGCTGCGCTAACCGGGATCCAAGTCAACGCATGTCTCGTTAGTTGCGCTAACCGGGATCGCTGCGCTTGTCTCGTTAGTTGAACTTACCATATATAAGAATGCCTTCCCCAATGAAACTGTTTTTCTTCTGCTATTCGAGTGATTGAATTTATAAAACAAAACGTCACAAAAGTTGGTCCAATTCTTAATAGCCACTTGTTTCAATTAATTTAATTGATGTACAAGTACAACATTTGGATCAACAATTTTAGATTTTCACGATAAAGATTGCGCTGCTCAGCTTGAACATGTATAATAAATCATTCTTTGTTCAATATCGTGTTTTAATTTGTCTTTCCCAGTTTCTTGATCGCAATCGTTGCCAATCAGTTAGAAGATTGGTTTGTTGGTTTATTCTAACTGACCTATGGCAGGAGACTTAACACTCCTCCAGCACATTAACCAGTTATGGTTAGAATGTTGTGCTCTTCTTCTTGCGGTTTCATCATTCAACTTCTCCATCAGCTGAGACCAAGTGTTCATCAACCGTCTGCGCACGGGACACACGTGGATAACTTACAACACCTCATGGTTGTAGACATGGACCGGACGCTCCTCCATGCCCCTGTTGCGATCAGCTGGTAATCAGCGGGAAACACGCTGATGGATCGCAGCGCACTCGCAGTAGCCCGGCAAGCCTTCTTGAATGCCCCGTGTAACCTACAAGCCTACTCGCTGACCTAACCTACCAAAAAAAAACTAATCGCTTTCGAAAAACATTCCGGACTATACGGAGTGGTGTGTAACTCATATCTATGTGCAGCCAGGGTGGCCTCTCCACACCACAATGCACCGAGACGATAATCTTTATCTAGCTGCGGTTAAACTCTTTCCGTTCCTGTGCGAACCAGCACTCGTATGTACCGCAATTGAAATATTTACTCTGTTGAACCCCGATAAGGTCACTGTTTTCGCACACAAGGCTGTGCAAACCTACCAGAATTGACTATCTTCGTGCTCTACCCACGCCCTACGGGGGAGCCTATTATGACTCACGTTGAGGCTCCGGTGGAAATGAGGCTCAAATCAAATCGTGCCCTACCGGGGAGCTTGCGATGGTCTAGCGGAAATGAGGCCGAAATTAAATCTTATTGGGGTGGATGGATGATTATTCATTTCATGGATCATTAACACTGTATTTAAGTATTTTATTATTTCTCATTTCATTGGCTCAATTATTTATTTTTGCCCTTCTCTCATGATAAATTTAACATTGTTTATAATTTATCGAGGTTGGTTGAGACTAGGTGACCAAGGGAATGGGGAGTACTCGCGGGACTCTAAGGACCCGGGGTTTCGGGAACTAGGGGGACTTGGAAGACCAGGAGGATTTGAGGGGATCCACTTGGACTCTTCTGGGGCCATTTGGGACACCCTTGAGACCCTGTGGGACCCTCTTGAGAAACTGTGGGACCCTCTTGAAGCCTTTCTAAATCCTGGAACCTCTACTCCCCCCTCCCTACGCTGTAAAACCAATGCACATAGGAATGTATATATGTGGAGTGCTTGCGTAGAGAAATTAGTTATTACTGCACACAACATTTCGGGCACAGAGGCTAAGAGCCGCGCCGAGGCTGGGCGAGGTGCGACAAAACCAGTCGAAACATGTTGAAACGAGTCGAAACTGGCCGAAATGATTAGAGACAAGCCGAGACGAAGGGACTCGATGGATCCGGGGAGCTCGGGGGACTTGGGTAACCCTCCTGGGCTCATCGGGCTCTTTCAGAACCCAGGAGACCTCTGCTCCCCCCCCCACCCTATCCCCTAAATAATAAGTGCGATGATAAAACTAGCATTATTATAAAATAATGCTAGTATACTCCTGCGAGAGCTCCTGTTTGTGATTTTGTGAATAGGCGTTTTTTTTTTCAGTCTACGCTCGCTCGCGCGTGTGCGGACCATATGTAATGTCTGTGGATGACCTTTGCCGCGTAACTATAAACATTGCGATGCGTTGCGGCTGGAGTTGATCTGATTCGTGAGGCTGTGGACCATGTACCAATTTCGACGATACTACCTGTGCGCACTGGCGTGCGTACATATTGCTCTTTGAGGTTCTGAGGGGGTGGAGGTGGGTATTCGTTTTGTCTGAGTCTTTATCTTCCTGAATAAATGAATTGTATTGTAACCGAACTAGGCCGTGTAGTTGTAAACATTGTATTGCGCTGCTGTCAGAGCTGACTTTGGCCTTGTAGCCGTAAACCTTGTACCAGACTCGACGAAGCTGCCTGTACGCACTAGCGTGCGTACATATTACTCCTAAAGTTCTAAATGATTGGAGGCGTGGGGATTCATTTTGTCTATCTTGCTCAAATTAATAAAATGTACTGTGATGCGTTGCTGTCGGAGCAGACTCTGTTCGTGTAGCTGTGGATCTCGTACTACCTGTGCGCACTAGCGCGCGCACATATTACTCTTGAAGTGCTAAAGGGACTCTTGTGGAACATGGAAGCAACTACTTCTACTGAAGTGCTGAATGATTGGAGGCGGGGATTCGTTTTGTCTGAGTGCACGGGACACACGTGGATAACTCACAACCACCTAATGGATGTCGACATAGGACCAAACGCGCCACCTTGCCCCTGTTGCCACCAAGTGGCTATCAGCGTGAAACACTTACTGATGGGTTGCAACGCACTCGCGGCAGCCCGACGAGCGTTCCTAGATCCCCCGTGCAACCTACAAAGCCTACTCACGGACCCAACCTACCGTAAAAAGCTCATCGCTTTCGGAAAACACACCGGACTATACGAAGCT
>SDVV010011853.1:0-15693 GCA_016164225.1 Gammarus roeselii | reverse complement strand
TATATATAAATACCAAATGATGCAACAACCTACCAATTATACCTGAAATAGTGTGGAAGATGCATACCTAAAATAACCTACAAAATGCCTAAAACTGTTTGAGATAACTATTCAAATTCCAAAACACTACAAATTCAACCTAAATCAATCGATCATAACTAAGTATACATAACATAATATTTTAACTTACAGTAAATCCATTTCGTTCAGGTATTTTTGCTATTGGAACACCGCGTCAATGGAACACTGATATAACTGTTTCTAAACTGGATAATGCAATATGGGGTAGATAGATTCTCGACCGTAGCTTCTGCATCAACCCACAATACATACCTCAACTCGCTGATAATCATACTGACAAACCATACTATTCCTATAGATATTATATACATATGAAATAAATAGATGGAAAACACAGAACCTTGCCTGCAATCCTACCTTCAGGCTGGTACAAACAGGGCCGATCGCACACTAGGGCTGTAAATTGAATTATGAGACATACCTACTCCATTAATCCTATTAACAGTAAATATAGTGATAAATGAAAATAACAGACACAAATATCCCAACCCCAACCGCTATGAATCCATCAATCAAGCATCGAATGAGTCAAGTATACTCATGAGTGATTCTTCTCTAAGAATGTTTCAGTCATCCTGTAAATATTGTATCTATTTGCCTTCATTGGTTAGCTCACAAGGAAACATGAATGAAAGAGTTACTGCAGGAGTAAGTAAATCTTAGCGCAAGGGTACTGATTAATACAATCGGGAAAAAAATAACAATAAACTAATTGAATCTATGCTACTTGTAAATTGATCAACCGCGAACAACGTAGAAAATGATATCAAGGTTGACAAATTCATCCTAAAGGTGTCCGGAAAGTAGAGCTTTTCAATATTTAACACTACATATAAGTTATTATTAATAAAATTCTTATAAATGTATGTTTGTCAATACCCCAAAAAACATTCAGAGGACATAGCATTGAAAATGCATAAATGCAATATGACATGCAACGAAGTTGCAATAAACCACAAACATTTAAATGCAAATAATACCCTTTTGTAAACATATAACCTGTTAACATGTATAAGCTTTCCGTCTGTCCGCTTACTGACTAACGTCCTACCCTACGCCCCCGCTCCCCGTTTTTGCTTTGCGCGAACCCCCGTACGCCCGCTTGTGATTCAAAGATTGCATCATCGCGCCCCACACCGCCCACCGCTAATTAGGCCCTATCTAATTCCCTCACACGGCATATCTGCACCTATATACTCTATTCACATGAGAACTCCTTACTATAGCAAGAGGACTCTATGTTGCCACTAAAGACTATGCTATACGGAGCTGAGACTTGTGAGATGAGAGCAGAGGATAAAAGAAGGTTGAATGTTTATGAGATAAAATGTTGAGGAGCATGACTGGAGTGTCGCTGAGCGTCAGGTTTACTAACCACGTGGTTCAAATCAGAACTGCGACGGTGAAGAAGTTGGAGGGCCGAGTGGATTCACGTGTTCATAGACGGTTCGGGCACAAGGTGAAGATGGATGAAAGGAGATTGGTAAAAAGAGTGATGAAGGCAAAGGTGAGTGGCTGTAGGCCTAGAGGTAGATCGAAGTTTTGGGGGATGAATGGTGTGAACCACGCATTATAAAGGATAGACTGGAATATGGAGGTAGCGATGAAGCGTGCAATGAATACGAGTGAGTGGAGAATGAGTGTGAATGGTTGAATTTTGACGCTACCCGGTTGAGCACATTATTTCAGGTATAATTTCGTTACATGTTGTTCATTTTTAGTGTTTCATATGTCTTCTTACATCGTTTCACAATATTTGACGTGGTTATTATAGATATAGAACAGTCGATTCTCTAAAAACTTGGTCTTGCTGTTAGGGTGTTATATGTTTATTGTAGGACCATTCTTCAATATTTGAGAGGAGTTAGAGAGTCCTCTAGGTAAAACCTCGTTCTTTTTACGTTTATTTCTGATTTACTATGGTTGATACTAATTGTAGTACAATTTTATTGTCGGCTACAGCAGAGTTGAGCATCTTATTTAGCTATTTGTATATATGTTGTTATTGAAGTAGGTTTTTTCCACGATAATCATGAGAATGTATGTGTATGAGGTGTATGTCCGTACTGCATCTTTGTGGAATTTTCGTCATTGATCCCTAGCAAATGTGTAGTGTAACGGTTTAGATGACGATTTACAGGATGGAGTGGTCCTGGTGTAGAGTTGGCTTACACTACTTGGTTGTCATTTGGACTTCGTCCATGTTCAACGTGAATTATGTACGTTTTTGTCGACGTTCGATCTCAAGTTCCATGGGCTTGTTAGAGAGGTTATGCGACAAGCTGCTCATCGTTGATGTGGTGTACTTAGATTATTAGTAAACAGAAGCCTATCTTTTTATGGCCACACACTTTCTGAGACTCAAGTCAGCCTCATTCTTGGATATATCCAGGATGTGACTTTGCTCGATGTTATTCAGAGACGATTGGTTAAACAGATGCAAGGTATGTCTGGAGTATTGTACGTGACTGGTTGTTTCCTTTGAAATTTGTTATATATCAGTGGTAGATAACTGAGAAGTGACCTAGTGAAGCATTGTAGACATCGTTGTTATGACACAGTGGGCATGGATTTGTACTTCCAGAGGCATAGCATCAGTTAGGTTTAGGAATTTGTTATAGATTTGAATAGGTATCGTAGTAGAAAGTAGCATTTTTCTCATGAAATCAGTGTTAAATGTCAGATGTTTTTGGAATGACTGTTATGTTAGTATATGGGTTTCATGAACCAGACCACCTTGGGAGTTTAAGTGTAGAATTATTTCTATTTATATAATATCGGTAGTGTTCATTGACATCGTGTATTGATTGTCCATACACCTTTCCATAATTGAGTAGGATTTATCATCAGGGTGCGGTAGAAAACACCGTATATAATAGTCAATCGTTGTTGCTTAGGGTAGAGTAGAGAATCTTATTTAGCCGTTTATAGTTCTTGTTATACATTTGTTGCCTAATTTCATCGCATTCTGGGTATAAAATACGCTTATTTGGATGTAATGCTTCAAAAATTTGGTGTGTTTCCCCTCCCGACATTGGATTTGGGTCCGTTTCCAATTTGTCTAGGAGAACTAATCTACCGGATTTGTGTAGGGTGTTAGTGTTGAAATAAACTTCATTAATTATTCTAACAGTAACAGTAAAATTATGTCATCCAATCGCAGGTCTTTACTTGACGCTTATTACTGCATGTCGTTCGTTTAGAAATGTTTGTAAGACGTTTGCAGTTTAGACACTTAAAAGTTGTTGATTAATTCAGGCTTCGTTATGAGATTGCGTTCTATTCCAGATATTTTGTCTTATTTGAGCATTCACCAGATCCACTGTAACATTTTTCACTATAGGTATGTATTGTAGAGGGGCACTAAATTTAACCCATCCTAACTTAATATTACCAAGGATTGTATATTTTTTTCCCGTATTCATACTTATGTTAGGTATCTTTTCATTGATTCAAGCTTTATTCATAACAAATCTATCCACTTGACTCTGTAGTTTTACCAATCTTAAGCAGATGGTGTGCCTACAGATATATATATATATATATATATACGTCATTTTTTTACTTTACTTGCTACAAGTCCTGTAATCTCGATTAATTTCATGTAATGTTAGGGGATCGCTGTTTAGTAGACAACCGAGTTCAAAACGGTCATGTATTCTTTACGCATAGGACAGTGATTATGAATGTTAAAGCGTTAGCAAGATTTATGTATGGTTTGACTGTTTGAATAAGATTTTTTACAGAGTTGGATGTGTTGCTCCTACCATTTTCGTCCATTATATCGAATATTGAATAAATCCACTCTAACAATTTTATAAATACAGGATCGTTAGCGTCACTGCGTTTACTCATGTATTGGGTAACATGTAGGCATTTGCACACATTCTGTGCAAAATGGATTACCATTCACTGCCAGATGCATCTTACCTATGCAACCTAATTAACCTAATCAAACCAACTTAACCATGAATTATGTGTCATCGCTCGAGATTTTTAATGCATTTTATCACGGTTTGATACCGCCACATGCCGGCTTATGCCGGCATATGCTGGTATAATGTAGCTGTATTGACGGTTTGATCCTGCCATATGCCGGCATATGCCGGCATACGCTGGTATAATGTAGGCGTATCCACGTTCGATGTCGGTATAATATTGGCATTTACATACATTTGGGGCAAAAGGGTTACCATACACTGCCGGATGCATTAATACCTACGCAATCTAACCTAACCCATAGAACAACATCCCTTGCTGTTGTTACAAGATATTTAATGTACATCAGCTTTATGGTATGTTATGTTAAAAGAAGTAATCATCCTATTCTAACCTAACCTAACTTATGTACGCTATTCATTCAATGTTTTATACGATGCATAATACATATCTCCACTTGTCTCTACATTTTGATCAATCCTTTGCAGTTTGATACACACATCCAATTCTGATCTAGTAAATCATCAAACACCTAACCTAACCTGACCTTATGTATGATATCTATCCTAACCTTATGTTCGGTTTTCAGTCATTGATTTATACAATGCATAACAAATATCTCCACTTGACTCTTCATATTGATCAATCCTTCGCAGTTATGAAACGCACTTCCAATTTTGATCTAGCAAATTTCATCTGTTTTCATACATATTTTCATCATTGTTTGATTGTTATAGTTTTTTTCATACGATTCTATATTTTTGATTTGATACACATCTAAATCACTTTCACATGATATTCACACCTATCAAAAACCTAACCAATACCTATCCTAACCTAACCTCATGTACGGTCTTCAGACATTGATATATACATGTGAAGCCCCCTCCTCACGATTCTTTATAAAACTTGCACCTAATTATTTCTACTGCGCAGTCAATCTCGATTCATATATGTTATCAGATAGGACAGACTTTTAAACTTAGATGGATTGAATGTTACAAGTAATCCATATTTGTCTCCATCATCTAGAACATTTACCTCGTATTAGGTTTATGCCATCATTTCACGCCTTGAAACATATTTTTCTATCGCGTTCGACACAAACGATGTTTTCTCCGTCTGTCACAATGTATGCAACTCATCGCTTAACCTTTGAGTTTTAGGATAATATAAACAATTTAATTAAGGATTTTCATAATTTTATTGTTTTTAATTAGTTTTAACTACAGATCTTGCAGGATGCATCGATGTTTAAGCAATTTTTGTATCAATATGGTGCGAACATACAACCGTACCCATCATCACTATGTATCAGTCTCCTCTCAAATTCCTTCATATAGTCCGCCATATCTTTGATACGAATACGGAAACCTGTTCCATCCCCGTGTCTCCAAAAATGTAGATCCCCGCATTTCCATAAATCTTCTTCTTCTTCTTTGCGAACTTTAATTATTCGAATCTTATCCAATTCAATGTACCTCCAATCTTTATCAGAAAGAAACTCCATCATACGCTCCAGATTTTCTTCAGTCCCTTGATAGAATTTATTTTCCACTAAACCCAACTTTCTTACATGTGTGGAAGTTTTCTGCTTGGGGGTTTTCAATTTCAAGATAAACCTTCTTATTTTCTTTGAACTCTGTTACATACGACTGAAATGTTTCGAAATCAGTCACCCAAATCCTGATTTCTTCATTCTTCTTCCATTTATGGATAATAGTTCCCGCTCATGTGATTCTTGTTTTCCGCATTTGTAGATAATTGATATCTCCATCACTTGTCAATATATCCTCGAACCAAGCTAAATCATCTTCGGAGATTTTTTAATCCAACACTCGTAAACAATTTTTTGAGATGTGAACATCCATTTTTGTTTATTCTAAGACGATACGCACGTCTCCGCTTGTTCTCCACATATCACTGACTCCATTCGCGGCGTGTAAATATCTTTTAAAACATGATTACATGTTACATCTTGCAAAACATTTGGCCTATCATCGCTAACCGTGGTCAACATGAATGTATGAATGTACGTGTGTAAAGAGCTGTGTAAAGAGCTGTGCCGGCAACTGCCGGCATATGGAGGGATCGAACCGTGAATACAGCTACATTATACCAGCATATGCCGGCGTATGGGCTGTATCAAACCGTGATAAAATGCATGAAAAATCTCGAGCGATGACACATAATTCATGGTTAAGTTGGTTAGATTAGGTTAAATAGTTTGCTTATGTAATATGCATCTGGAGGTGAATGGTAACCCATTTGCACAAAATGTGTGTAAATGCCTACATGGGGCCTCATACATGAGCCAACGCAGTGACGCTAACGATCCTGTATGTATAATTTGTTAGAGTGGATTTATTCAATATTCGATATAATAGACGAAAATGGTAGGAGCAACACATCCAACACTATAAAAAATCTTATTCTAACGGGGATGGAACAGGTTTCCGTATTCGTATGAAAGATATGATGGACTATATGAAGGAATTTGAGAGGAGACTGATACATAGTGATGATGGGTACGGTTGTATGTTCGCACCATGTTGATACAAAAATTGCTTAAACATCGATGCATCCAGCAAGATCTGTAGTTAATACTAATAAAAAACAATAAAATTATGAAAATCCTAAATTAAATTGTTTATATTATCCTAAAATCTCAAAGGTTAAGCGATGAATTGCATACATTGTGACAGACGGAGAAAATATCGTTTGTGTCGAACGCGATAGAAAAATATGATTCAAGGCGTGAAATGATGGCATAAACATAATACGAGGTAAATGTTCTAGAAGATGGAGACAAATATGGATTACTTGTAACATTCAATCCATCTAAGTTTAAAAGTCTGTCCTCTCTGATAAGATATATGAATCGAGGTTGACTGCGCAGTAGAAATAATTAGGGGCAAGTTTTATAAAGAATCGTGAGGAGGGGGCTTCACATGTATATATCAATGTCTGAAGACCGTACATGAGGTTAGGTTAGGATAGGTTAGGTTAGGTTTTTGATAGGTGTGAATATCATGTGAAAGTGATTTAGATGTGTATCAAATCAAAAATCAAGAATCGTATGAAAAAAAACTATAACAATCAAACAATGATGAAAATATATATGAAAATAGATGAAATTTGCTAGATCAAAATTGGAAGTGCGTTTCATAACTGCGAAGGATTGATCAAAATGAAGAGTCAAGTGGAGATATTTGTTATGCATTGTATAAATCAATGACTGAAAACCGTACATAAGGTTAGGATAGATATCATACATAAGGTCAGGTTAGGTTAGGTGTTTGATGATTTACTAGATCAGAATTGGATGTGCGTATCAAACTACAAAGGATTAATCAAAATGTAGAGACAAGTGGAGATATGTATTATGCATCGTATAAAACATTGAATGAATAGCGTACATAAGTTAGGTTAGGTTAGGATAGGATGATTACTTTTTTTAACATAACATACCATAAAGCTGATGCACATTAAATATCTTGTAACAACAGCAAGGGATGTTGTTCTATGGGTTAGGTTAGGTTGCGTAGGTATTAATGCATCCGGCAGTGTATGGTAACCCTTTTGCACCAAATGTATATAAATGCCAATATTATACCGACATCGAACGTGGATACGCCTACATTATACCAGCATATGCCGGCATATGCCGGCATATATCAGGATTAAACCGTCAATAAAGCTACATTATACCAGCATATGTCGGCATATGGCGGTATCAAACCGTGATAAAATGCATTAAAAATCTCGAGCGATGACACATAATTCATGGTTAAGTTGGTTAGATTAGGTTAATTGGGTTGCATAGGTAAGATGCATCTGGCAGTGAATGGTAATCCATTTTGCACAGAATGTGTGAAATGCCTACATGTTACCCCATACATGAGTAAACGCAGTGACGCTAACGATCCTGTATTTATAAAATTGTTGGAGTGGATTTATTCATTATTCGATATAAAGGACGAAAATGGTTGGAGCAACACATCCAACTCTGTAAAAAATCTTATTCTAACAGTAAAACCATACATAAATCTTGCTAACGCTTTAACATTCATAATCACTGTCCTATGCGTAAAGAATACATGACCGTTTTGAACTCGGTTGTCTACTAAACAGCGATCCCCTAACATTTCATGAAATCAATCGAGATTACTGGACTTGTAGCACGTAAAGTAAAAAAAATGACATATATATATATATATATGTAGGCACATCATCTGCTAAAGATTTGTAAAACTACATAGTCAAGTGGATTGATTTGTTATGAATAAAGCTTGAATCAATGAAAAAATACCTTACATAAGTATGAATACGGGAAAAATATATACAATCCTGGGTAATATTAAGTTAGGATGGGTTAAGTTAGTGCCCCTCTACAATACAGACCTATAGTGAAAAATGTTACAGTGGATCTGGTGAATGCTCAAATAAGACAGATAATCTGAAATAGAACGCAATCCCATAACGAAGCCTGAATTAATCAATAACTTTTAAGTGTCTAAACTGCAAACGTCTTACAAACATTTATGAAAGAACGACATGCAGGAATAAGCATCAAGTAAAAACCTGCGATTGGATAACATAATTTTACTGTTACTGTCAGAATAATTAATGAAGTATTGCAACACTAACACCCAACACAAATCCGGTAGATTAGTCCTCCAAGACAACATGGAAACGGACCCAATTCCAATGTCGAGAGGGGAAACACACCAAATTTTTGAAGCATTACATCCAAATAAGAGTATTTTATACCCAAAATGCGATGAAATTAGGCAAACAATGTATAACAAGAACTATAAAATTGCTAAATAAGATTCTCTACTCTACCCTAAGCAACAACGATTGACTATTATATACGGTGTATTCTACCGCACCCAGATGATAAATCCTACTCAATGATGGAAAGGTGTATGGATAATCAATACACGATGTTAATGAACATTACCGATATTATATAAATAGAAATATTCCTACACTTAAACTTCCAAGGTGGTCTGGTTCATGAAACCCATATACTAACATAACAGTCATTCCAAAAACATCTGACATTTAACAATGATTTCATGAGAAAAATGCTACTTTTTACTACGATACCTATTCAAATCTATAACAAATTCCTAAACCTAACTGATGCTATGCCTCTGAAAGTACAAATCCATGCCCACTGTGTCATAACAACGATGTCTACAATGCTTCACTAGGTCACTTCTCAGTAATCTACCACTGATATATTACAAATTCCAAAGGAAACACCCAGTCACGTACAATACTCCAGACATACCTTGCATCTGTTTAACCCATCGTCTCTGAACAACATCGAGCAAAGTCACATCCTGGACATATCCAAGAATGAGGCTGACTTGAGTCTCAGAAAGTGTGTGGCCATAAAAAGATAGGCTTCTGTTCACTAACAATCTAAGTACACCACATCAACGATGAACAGCTTGTCGCATAACCTCTCTAACAAGCCCATGGAACTTGAGATCGAACGTCGACAAAAACGAACATAATTCACGTTGAACATGGACGAAGTCCAAATGACAACCGAGTAGTGTGGGCCACCTCTACAGCAGGACCACTCCATCCTGTAAATCGTCATCTAAACCGTTACACTATACATTTGCTAGGGATCAATAACGAAAATTCCACAAAGATGCAGTACGAACATACACCTCATACACATACATTCTTATGATTATCGTGGGAAAAACCTACTTCAACAACAACATATATACAAATAGCTAAATAAGATGCTCTACTCTGCTGTAGCCGCCAATAAAATTGTACTACAATTAGTATCAATCATAGTAAATCAGAAATAAACGTAAAAAGAACGAGGTTTTACCTAGAGGACTCTCTAATTCCTCCTAAATATTGAAGAATGGTCCTACAATAAACATATAACACCCTAACAGCAAGACCAAGTTTGTAGCGAATCGACTGTTCTATATCTGTAATAACCACGTCAAATATTGTGCCAGGATGTAAGAAGATATATAAAACACTAAAAATTAACAACATGCAACGAAATTATACCCGAAATAATTTTCTATATAGCAGATACAAACGTATTATATCCTAAGTTGTATAAATAACCATCAGATTGCATTGAAGATGGGAATTGTACAGAGAACGTACAAAAACTCAAAGACACATACTAAAACTCTCGAGTTTTAACAAAGCAAGAAGATTATTTCTCTACCATACCCAGAACCTACATTACAAATGTGATGAACGAGAATGAACTAGCATGTAACCAAACTAACCAGTTATGTAAATAAGATACCAAGACATGCGGGCAACATAACTGAAACCTGTAGCAAATGGCGTTGAATACTTCAACACGAACACGCTAAATTACATTCAAAATCTGATGAAATTAGCCTCAACTCACTTCAAAACAGGGTAAATTAACATCTCTTCAATAAAGTAATCACGGTTAAAACGTAACAGAATGTTATCTATACATATAAAATACCAAAATGATGCAACAACCTACCAATTATACCTGAAATAGTAAAGAAGATGCAAACTTAAAATGTCCTACAAAATGCCTAAAACTGTTTGAGATAACTATTCAAATTCCAAAACACTACAAATTCAACATAAATGAATCGATCATTACTAAGTTTACATAACATAATATTTGAACTTGCAGTAAATCCATATCGTTTTGCTGTTTTCGCTATTGGAACACCACGTCAATGGAACACTGATATAACTGTTTCAAAACTAGATAATGCAATATGGGTTAGATAGATTCTCGACCTTAGCTGCTGCATCAACCCACAATACATACCTCAACTCGCTAATAATCAGACTAATAAAACATACTATTCCTATAAATATTATATACATATGGAATAAATAGATGGAAAACACATAAACTTGTCTGCAATCCTACCTTCAGGCTGGTACAAACAGGGCCGATCGCACACTAGGGCTGCAAATTGAGTTATAAGATATACCTACCACACTAATCCTAATAACAGTATATATAGTGATAAATGAAAAAAACAGACAAAATATCCCAACCCCAACCGGTATGAATCCATCAATCAAGCATCGAATGAGTCAATTTTACGCATGGGTGATTCATCTCTAGAAATGTTTCAGTCATCCTGTAAATATTGTATCTATTTTCCTTCATCGGTTAGCTCACAAGGAAAGATGAATGAAGGAGTTACTGCAGGAGTAAGTAAAGCTTAGCGCAAGGGTACTGATTAATACAGTCGGATAAAAATAACAATAAACTAATTTAATCTATGCTACGTGTAAATGGATCATCACCGAGCAACGTAGAAAAGGATATCAAGGTTAAAAAATTCATCGTGAAGGTGTCCGGAAAGTGGGGCTTTTTAATATATAATACTACATATAAGTTATTAGCAATAAAATTCTCATAAATGTATGTTTGTCAATACCCCAAAAAGTATTCAAGAGGACATAGCTTTGAAAATACATAAATGCAATATGACATGCAACGAAGTTTCAATATACCCCAAGCATTGAAATGCAAATAAAACCCTTCTGTAAATATATAACCTGTTAATATGTATAAACTTTCCGTCTGTCTGCTTACTGACTCCCGTCCTACCCTACGCCCCCCGCTCCCCGTTTTTGAGCGAACCCCCGTACGCCCGCTTGTGAGTCAAAGGTTGCAGCATCGCACCCCACCCCGTCCACCGATAATTAAGCTCTATCTAACCCCTTCACAGGGCATATTTGCACCTATATACTCTACTCATGTGACAGCATTGATTACTAGTTCGAATAAATCCTAAGCCTTCTCCACGCATGATTGATGTTTTGCCGTATGTGTCACCTCGTTGAAAGCATTTTGAGTCTAAATTGCCATGAGTAAGATTTTAGGCTGATATTTTTTTATTGTTCAAAATGTGTCTTTCAGAAGGCGTGGTTTAAACGGTCCCCTAGGACAGCTTTGTGGTTGTTGTAATAAGAACTGTAATATTAGGGAGAATTTCACTCTGGTTTCTACCTGTACAAATATTGACTTAATCATAACCATGTATAAATCACTTTAATTATTTCCACTACTATATTCTCATCCCCCTACCCTCCTCCAGCTGGGGCCAAATCCTGGGTCCCTGTCACCCGACGAGGGGGCGTCTTTGTGTGGCAGGACGGGACTCCCACCTCCATCTACAGCTGGTTGACAGTGTTCGTGAACACTTTGACTTGTTCACAGAATAATGGAGTGCTGGATACGAATGGAAACTTATACATGAAAGACACAATGACAGACCAATGCCGCATAATATGCGCCAGACCGCCGCCCTCCTTTGTAGGTTGACCTGTTATTAGTCACATTGATATGTTATCTATAATTTTAAACCTTTGTTTATAGCATTCAAGTGTTAGTTCTAACCTTCTTTCGTTCGAAGTTTCTACAAAGCTTTCATGTGGAAAACATATATTGATTTATTTTTAGGTTGTCATGCTCACTTCAATAGATATATTCATATAAAAATCGTTGATATAGAATATGATTGCTTGCTCATATATTCGGTCAGCACTATACCCACTAACCTAACTCCAAAGCTGCGAAGTCAAAAAGCACATTGTTCGATGAAAAATAATCAATGTAAATAAAGCGTTACCGGTATACCCTCCTCCGGTGACCGAAAAATTAGATGCATAACCCCCGTCATATAGGCTTTGTTACTGCGTATCCGTCATGAACAGAACTGCCACTTGAAACCGGACATTTCTAATGAACTCTTCATTGAGAAGAGTATTATTATAAAGAACGATAAAATTCAGTTACCGTTTTTCTGGAGACTCAAACTCCGGGCCATCGTCCCTGTTTGGATGTCTCTCAATTAAAACTAAATTGCATTACATAACCACCATTTTTGTTATTTATACCGTAGATGTCACTCTGTTGCACCGAGTACAGCAGCACATGCATGCATTGATGGCAGTATAGCCGTCAACTGAATGCAATGAGTACACGAATACATGCATTGATGTCATAATAGCTGACACCCAGTTTAACTGAATACAAGAGTAAGGCTTTGATGGCATCACGCTTGTCATCCTGGTGCACTGTATATGTGAGTACATGCATGTTTGGCATCATTGCCGTCAACTTGTTGCACTGAGTACAGGAGTACGTGCATTGATGACATCATAGCTCTCACCCTGATGTGCTGGGTGCAGGAGTGTATGCAATGATGGCATCATTGCCGTCACCTTGTTGCACTGAGTACAGGAGTACGTGCATTGATGACATCATAGCTCTCACGCTGATGTGCTGGGTACAGGAGTGTATGTAATGATGGCATCATTGCCGTCACCTTGTTGCACTGAGTACAGGAGTGTGTGCATTGATGACATCATAGCTGTCGCCCTGATGTACTGGGTACAGGAGTATATGCAATGATGGCATCATTGCCATCATCCTGATGCACTGGGTACAAAAACATACTTTGATGGCATCAAAGCATTCAGACTGATGCACTGGGTTCAGAGTATGTACTTTATTAACATAAAAGCCTTACCCTGATGCACTGGGATCAGAGTACGTACTTTGATGGCATCAATGCCTGCACCCGTATGCACTGGGTTCAAGAATGCAAGCATTGATTGTATTACAGCTGTCACCCTCATGCACTGAGTACAAGAGTACCGCATTGACGGCATCAACTAACAAACACCCTTGCAACACATCATCTTAGAAATTCCACCTGCTCAATAAAAATTTGATTCAAGAGAGGTAGGATCAGCTCTTGCCAACGTACAAGTTTGGATAATCCAGCAAATTTTGCCAACTTTTCACACCAGAAAAAAAAAGATTGGACGTATGGGTGGAACACAGGTGAACAGAAATGTTTGAAAGATGGTTCATGTACTCCGGTCAAAATATCCACGAGCATCCATGTATAATCGACGAATTAAAGTTCCTTCCAAATCTTCTCTTTATTGAAGGGAATAACCAAGGTTTGAAAGTTATTGACTCGTTTATTATGACCTCAAAATCACAGTGATCTAGATAGTATCACAAAACGACTCTATACTTCTCGGCGATAGTTTATGATCCAACCATCGGAATCAAAGAAATTCGTAAACAGCAAGAAATGACTGCATCAAGACTAGACTGAGCAGGAAATATGAATTTGCTATATAAGTAAACACGGAATAACGCGACCGGCAGCAGCAGAATGAACTGAGCGAGATTATTAGAAAAAATGACAGCTTTTGAATAGAAATTGATTCTGTATGGAAGCTTGTACAGTTTTGTTGGAATCAATGTTCCTCGTTATTTGGAAATTGAACATTTTCCTCCTTATTTTAATAATGAAAAAATTATTAGTGAGAGGGCCCTACACGTGTAAATGATGACTAAATTATTATATTTACATGTAAAATACTCAACGCACATGTATCCATACTCAAAGGTTCATAAAAACATCGGTTCATGTAAACACATGCAAATCTTTATACGTCTTTACAAATTCATCCATATAAGCGAGTACACAAATGCAAATACATTCAAATTTGAGCACACCAATATCGTAGTACATACTCACACATACAATAATTAACACCAAAACAACGTTACAATACAATGAATTATTTGATAGTAGAAAATAATGTTGATCAAATACGATTCACCGGACTAACACAAAAATATTGTTCTTTTCTTTCATCACATGCAACAGGCACATTATGGAATTATGGAAGATAAAGATGAACCAAAGTCCAATAGTATGAATAACTTTTAAAATCCATCTATAAATCACATTTGAATTCTGTATAAACAACGCCATCAGAACTCTACAGAAGCAGCCAAACAGAGTTGTATAGTTTGCTGCTCATTCAGCATTTCCGGTCACTTTAGTGCCCTTTGTGATCATGCTAGATTCAGCTAGCGTGTTGTGCTCAGGACAAATATATTTTCCTAAAGTTTCTCTCGCAAACGAAATCAGCTGTATTTTTTCTGATTAGCATGTGGTGCAATTTATTTAGCTTCGAGAATAATGTAAATATATCTTTCTGATTTGACGTTTTACTCCGTTCTGGACTATTATTCGTCCTTCCGGCTGATGCAAAATGCATAATGAATTTCTCGACAAATTTCAATAAAAATGTTAGGTCCCAGAAAAGCTAAACGTTGCAAGGGGATATATTCTGAATGACATTGTTAGGAATCTGAAAGTAAGTTCCTAACGGCAAGGTTTCAGAACGCTCGGCTAACATTGAAGAGGATCAGAAACATCATCATTAATAAAGCTGATGAATGAAATGACGTGGTAACAATGAATCAGACCGAAAATATCGCTAAATTGAATTATGTGTTGTCTGTCAGCAACACTAAGTGCAAGGCTGCTGAAGAATCCATCAAAACTATTGTGGCAGAGGTCTTACTACAAAAAACCTAAAGCAAAACTGTCCAACTTTCCTAGTTTGAGCAAGAGATTTAACGCATATTTGCCTAAACTCCCGTATATGTATGAACTTCTAAGAATTCATGAGCCAGGCAACCCTGTTAGGCCCATTGTGTCATCGTCAGGTTCGATCACATATAATCTCTCGAATGAAGAGCATATTCACTCTGTTCCCCTTCTTAGTAAGACATCTTGCTGTCATTTAGTCAACGTTGATGATTTTATAAAAAATGTTAGGAAT
>SDVV010011852.1:0-15693 GCA_016164225.1 Gammarus roeselii | reverse complement strand
GGGGGGGGGGGGGGGGGGGGGGGGGGGGCGGCCATTATGACGCGGCGGGGATAAACCAGTGAAAACTGTCGGGCCCTGCTGCTGACGACGGATCCTTGGACTGCACTCGTGACCCAGAGTGTATGTTGAGGGGATACCGGCCGGATTCCTTAGCACAAAACGGCTAAGTTGTGTGAGTGAGAGCGTATGAGGAGGTGAGGTGCGCCTTGACGTCGGCCACCCCCCTTTCTGGGGGATGCGGCCTAGTGTCTGCATCTGTATTATTTTGTTGGCACGTAGTTGAAGTTTCCGGTACTTACTTCCACCCTGTACATGGACGCCTCTCCTCCGCAGTTGGTGTGGAGTGTTTGCAATGAGCCCCACGACCTGAATAGCAGCGAGCTATTGCAAGAGTACCTGGTGGCTGAGACCTACGCCGCTCTGGCCCGCCACCTACAGAGTGACGCGCACCACCTGCTGCAATTGCTGCCACTGACCACACATCCTGGCACCGACCAGGAGACCTGTACGGTGAGCCGTGGGAAAGAGCACTGATACCTATTGACTATTTGCTTCTGTACCACCTTCCAGCATAGAAATTGGTAGTTATGACTTTGGCGTCCTTCAATTAATTTTTGAATGTTAGATTGCCCGGTGCAATGAGCGTGCATAAGTGCAGGTCACATCGTAATTGCCACCTGCCAATCTGTACTTGGTTACAGCGTGAGGCAACCAGCTCTGTCTGTCTCTTGCCTGTTTCTGGGATGCACTTCCCGTACTTCAAGTTTGTCTGTGTTGAATTCACTCAGCCGAAACAAAATGCATCATTTTCGACACAACTGTATCGGCAGAGCGTTGACAGTTCGGTGAGCAGCAGTGGCCGGGTCCGTTTGTCGTACTGCCCCCTGGAAAACGCCCCCATCATGCTGCTGGCCCCACGGGAGCGCGTTGTGCGGCCCCCCTACTCTGACACCTGGACCAAACTCTACAGCGGGATCCACTGCTCCACTTCCTCCTCGTCGCAAAAACCCGAAAGATTCCCCATTCAGCATGTCGTCGACAAGCTCATGGTGTCCTTGGAAACCTACAAAGTAAGAAAGAAGAAATGTTTTAGGAGTGCTGGTTGCAGATTAGAAATATGGCTGAGAAGGTTTTGAGTTGCTTGCATGGATCTCATGTATTGATGATTCCTTCCTAATAGACATTGAAATTTTCATTCCGATGACTCTGATGGTTGGATCACTATTATGATTTAATTACCACCTCATAGATATTTTACAATGACGTTATTGCCCCCCCAGCCCGAGGCCCTCTCTCAGGGCATGACGCCTCTCTCCCCCGCCTCTCCGCTTGTGGGAGGCCTCACCATCACATCACTGGGTCTCACTCTCGCGCACCTCATGTTTGACCCTCTCCCCTTCAACGAGACCGAGAACACTGCGTCCTCTAAACTGGAGCACCTCCTCTCCGTGGTGAGAACACAATCTCAACTATTGTGAGAACACCAACCCATGTATTGGTTGTCTCTTCATCATATATTCCCCTAATATCAATAGGTAACAATTGATAATTCTGTAGGCGCACCAGTTTCTTGGGATAAAAACTGTGTTGCTTTGGTGGAAACTCGGGTATTTGTGATAGAAATCTTGCTTGTTGTGCTGTGAATTCTATTTTGAAGTATAGCTAGAAAGGACTCTTTCAGCCCGTCCCAGGCTTACTACTACACTAAAGCGTTCCTGTGATCTATCTTTACAGAGAACCTTTTTGATGGTTCATGATGGAAAATTTGGTTTTGCGTCTGTATCGGTACCTATATGTGATTTTTTATTTATTATCTAACTGATGAGTCGTGGCTGCTCTTCGTGATGTCTGTGTTAACATCATTAGCAAACGTTCGGCACTATGAGGACGTTGACTCTAACTAATCTCACAAACTTTTCAAATCGAGAGTACTCTACTGATTCGGCTCAGAACAAGTACATTTTGTTACAAGTTGAACTAATTTTATTAGTGATTAGATTAGAGTGTAGGTCAGTGAGGTTACCTCTTGGCTCTAAACACTAGTATATTATGCTACCCACCAAGTTAAAGTATGTTATCAGTGCGTTGGCCTCCAATGCTTGACATTTCTTTCCTCATGAAGCAACCTTATGTTTTCTCTATGCCCAGGGCCTGCGTGAGCTAAACATGTACTGCTTGAAGCACTTCCCTCACGAGTCGCCGATGAGGGTCCACGCCGTTGCCAGCAAATACGTCTGCACGCAGCTACAGGTACATTTGCAATCGGCCCACTTGCAGGTAGCTGTGGTAGCTCGGCTCTTCTGAACTCGTGTACGCGTACATTCACACACAGTTACAGTTATATCTGCGGAGCATTGAATCTCAGTTGACCACGTTATCTACTCAGCCGCGGTGGCTGAGTAGATAACGTTTCTGTGAGCTGTGCCAGCCTCTAGTGGAAACGACTGGAAGTCTATTTATACGTACATAAGCCCTGAAGTTCTGGTACGCCGGCATCAGGTACACATACGGAAGCTTTGCGCAGAGGCAGTATCGAAACCAATGAGTGACCAGTGAATTCGAAAACACCATCGCATAAACACGTGAGTTTCGGGATACGCTCGAAAACTCAACTGTTTTTAATATATTGTGATGTTACGAGATGGTTTTAGCTGCCTTCATTCTCCTCTTTTTAATTAGATTACGAAAGAACTAACAAACTATAGAACCCTCAACTTACGCAAGTACCTCTACCTCTACCTTCACGTCCGAAGATAACTTCGATGACTCTCCATCTCACAAAAACCCCAACCGAGCTCCTAGGGCTGCAAGGAGGAAGCAATACACGCCATTTTATGAACAAAACTTGTTCAACAATAGTCGCACCTTTCCCGAACACCTGAAGATAACGTTCGACGCTAAAGACAAACCGGATATTTATTCATACACTCTGCGTAAAGAGCTGGGCTCTTTCACTGGCCGCCCAGTCCTGAGCATCGCCACCAGCGGTTACGAAGGTTTTGCCATCAGAGTAGACACAAAATTTCAAAGTGACACAATCCTCTACAAAACTAGACTCTGTGAAAAGCCATATAAAATAGTGCCACATCCGACCTTCTCTACAAGTTCAGGATTGATCTACGTTGAGTATAACCCGAAGGAGGAAATCAAGGCTACATCACTGGACTCATTCAATACGAAGACTGCGTTGTCGAAGCAAAAATCGCACCTAAGATCACACCAAGAAAAGAGACCACCACAGCCCTAATGCTAAAATTCAACTGCCCTACTCCACCTAAATATCTAGATATTACCTTCTGCGCCACTAAAACCAAGGTTACACCATTCAAGTGATGTCCGATGCGATGTTATAAATGCCAGAAATACGGACACACGAGAGGAAACTGTAACGGTAATCAAAGATGCTCATACTGCAACCGAGACGACCATGACAAACGGGAAGATCCTCAGTCGTGCCAGTCCAAAGAACCGCACTGTTTTTACTGCTAAGTGAACGGACACGTTACCGGACAAAGAGATTCCCCAGAGGAGGAGACGGAGAGAGTGATCCACCAATACCAGATAGATCACGGGGTCGGACGACAAGAGGCTGTTTTCTTGATGCGCTCTTCCCAGAATGACCCTCCTAGCCAGGAGAGAAGACCGGCACCATTCCTCACCCTCTTTCTCTTAACATTCAAAGAACATGGTGCAAGCAAAGTTGCCTTTTCAAGTAATCCATTTATAATGATGAAGTCACTCACCGAACAACTTGGAGAAGAACCGAAAGAAATTCAACGACAGGGAAAGAAATATCTGGCCCACGTCAAAGAACGTGAAAAAAAGGAATGCTATACCAAAGATTACCCACAAAAACAAACTCCAAGTTACAGTTGTAACACATCCGTTCTTCAACGATACCAAACTAATTGTACACACCTCCCGTTACACCCCTACAACTGGCCTCAGTGCTTTCGCTGAAGGTCTTGCTGAGGATTACGGAGTTACCGAAGTCCGTCAAGCAACATTGATAAAATCCCGTTATATACCGCATACCAAATTACCTTCCCAGGATACGACGCACCGGAATTCATCGTAATCCCGGGTGCACAAGGAAGAACCAAAACTTACCCAGTTGCCACATGGCCCCCCAATGTGTAACAAATGCCTTGAATACGGCTACGTCATCGCATACGGCCAGCCGCATACACCCCTACCTTGTAGAAAGTGCGCCGGCGAGCACGACAGAAAAGGCTGCACAGCCAGCCACCCTAAATGCTACCACTGCTCATGCTACCATGAGGCAAGCGACCGCGACTGTCCAGTATCCATGGATAAAAAGTGAGGAAGCACTGGCTGCAGTGCTTCCTCACTCAGCCCAGCGACCGACCCCCGCACCAGGGACGCACAGTCCTAGAAATGATTTATGCAGAGAACGGGAGGCCACCGAGATGGATGCATCCCCCGCAGTTGACCACGCAGCAAGGCTCCCTATTATTAAAACAAAAAGGCAAAGAGATGAAGAAGCCTCCGATACCCAGGCACCACTGAGCTAAAAGATCCCAAGTTTTGGAAAAAAATCCACATATCCAGGGAAAACCCGAGCGACCTATTGACATCCTTTCAGACGGAGGCAGAACTTATTCTTCCTACGCGGAAATCGCAAATAAACTAGCTCACACTTTTAGCCAGATATCGCAATCAACAAACTACACCGCTGCTTTCCAACGGGAAAAAGACTTGCGAGAAAGTGAACATCTTGACTTGACTGCTAGAAACGAAGAGGCCTACTACAAACCTCTCTCCCTTCACGAAGTACAGTGCGCCATGTACCATACACGTGAAACTTCACCAGGGGCAGACCGGGTGCACATCAACATGATCAAGAATCTCCCAGATGGTGCCCGTGAGCACTAATTAGGTGTTCAACAATCTGTACTGAAACTCATTTTTCCCGATCAATGGCGGAAATCTATAATTATCCCAATATCCAAACCCGGGAAACTCCACGGTTACCCACATAACTATCGCCCCATCGCTCATATTAGCGTCCTCAGCAAGACCATGGGAAGAATGATGAACTCACGCCTAGTGGTGGTGGCCGTAAGCGACATTCCACAACGGACCACCTCGTACGACCAGAATCAACATTAGACAGGCCTTCGTTCGAAGAGAACAGATACAGACACTAAGCCGCATCCCCCAGAACGGGGGGTGGCCGACGGCAAGGCGCGTCTCACACCCTCATACGCTCACGCTCACACAACTTGACCCTTATGTGCTAAAGGGTCCTACCGGTAACCCTGCATCACACACTCTGGGCCATGAGTGCTGTCCGAGGATCCGTTGTCAGCAGCAGGGCCCGACAGTTTTCACTGGCTTACCCCCGCCGCGTTAGATGGCCAGGCCCCCCCCCCACCCTCGCCCATCCCGATAACGTGATGCCTGTTCATTGCACGCTCTCTCGCTACTTCCATATTCATGTCTCTCCTTCCTAACGCCTGCTTCACCCCATCCATCCACCCAAACATCGGTCTACCTCTATGCCTGCGACCACTCGCCTCCGCATTATACACCCCTTTTTACCAATCTCCCTTCATCTATCCTCTCCATGTGCCCGAACCGTCTTAGAACACACAAATCCACTCGGTCATCCAACTTCTTCACCATCCCCGTTCTGATTCGAACCACGTCGTTGGTGATCCGGTCTCTCAGCGTTACTCCAGCCATGCTCCTCGAACATCTCATATCGAAAAAATTCAACCTTCTTTTTTCCTCTGCTCTCACAACCAAAGTCTCAGTTCCGTAGAGCACAATTGGAACAACAACATTCTCATACAGCCCTCTCATGACTTCCATCCCCAACGTCCTACAGCTCATTACACTCTTCAGTGCGCCCAACACTCTACACCCCTCCTTCACTCGCTCCTTCACTTCAGTTTCCACTAGTTCAGTTTTCTCCACATGTTGTGGGTTAGGTGGTTGTTGATGTATGGCCACCTCTGTGGTATATTTCTGTTGTTGTGGAAAACAAGCATTGTTTTGTATAGTGTGGTAATGAACCCAGGTGCTCGTTCACTTTCCTTGAGAAAAACGTTGAATATGTGTTGCGGCTCTTTGGTCCGGTGTTTTACTCGTGGGACCCGCGGGACTCGGGCACCCGAGGTTTCGAGAACCCTGGGGACTTGGGAGGCCAGGTGGATTTGGGGGGACCCACTTGGACCTTTCTGGGGCCCTTTGGGACACCCTTTAGAACCCTTTTGAGAAACTTTGGGACCCATAAGAGGCCACTCTTAATCCTGGAACCTCAGCTTCACCCTCCCATCGCTGTAAAACCCATACACAGAAAAATGTATATATGTGAGATGCTTGAGTGGAACAATTAAACATTACAGTCCGCGGATTACTGGCGTAGAGGGCAAGGGTTGCGTTGAGGCTGGTCGAGGTGCGTCGAGATCAGTCGAAACATGTAGAAGCGTTTCGAGTTGGTCGCGACGAGAAGTGACTGACCGAAATAATTCGAGACAAGCCGAGATGAGCTGAGACGATGGGACCCGGGGAGCTCGGTAGACCCGGGGGTCTTGGGTTACCCTCCGGTATTCGTCAGGCTCTTTTGGGACCCGAGACACCTGCCACCCAACTCCCACCCTAAAATGCTTGAGTGAAAAAATTTGTTATTACAGTCCACATGATGAGTACCGCAGATGGGGAGAACCGCGTCGAGGCTGGTCGGATGCGTCGAGATTAGTCGAAACATGTTGAGGCGAGTTGAGTTGGTCGCGACGAGCCGAAACTGGCCAAAATGATTCGTGACAAGCTGAGACGAGGGGTCTCATGGGACCCGGGGAGGTCGGGAAGACCCGGGGGACATGGTTACCCTCCGGGATTCATCGGGCTCTTTTGGGACCCAAGGAACCTTTGCCCCTCCCCTCCCCCATCCCCTTAAGCAATAAGTTCAAAATCAATCATCTGAACAGTTTTTCTGCCCATGATGAACCTGCTCTTACTTTCTTTTTCACGATCCCCAATTTTTTCATTATTACGCTAGTGTATTTGTGCGGGAGTTCCTGTTTGTGATTTTGTGAATAGGTGTTTTTTCTTTAGTCTATGGTCGCTCGTGCGTGCACAGACCATGTGCAGTTTCTGGGGTTGACCTGGACTGCGGAGCTATGAAACCATGTGACGCGTTGCGGTTGGAGTTGATCTAATCCGTGAAGCCATAGACCTTGTACCAATTTCGACGATGCTGTCCGTACGCACTGTCGCGCGTGCATGTTACTCTTGGAGTTTGAGGGGGTTGGAGGCGGGGATTCGTTTTTCTGAGTCTTTATCTTACCTGAATGAATAAATTGTACTAAAAATAGACTAGACCGCGTAGCTGTAAACATTGTGTTGCGGTGCTGTCGGAACGGAATTTGCCTGTACCTCGTACTAGTCTCGACGATGCTACCTGTACGCACTAGCGTGCGTACATATTACTCCTGAAGTTCAGACGCACCAGCGTGCGTCTGACCTAGCTAATTTTTTTACATTTTTCTAACGTTAAAAGCGTTGTTTTAATTTTTCCTTGCACACTGAGCCTACTGGAATCCACGATCATCGAGCCCTAAGGGGGAGCCTATTATGACTCGCGTTGAGGCTTTGGTGGAACTGAGAATCGAATCAAATCAAATCCGGTGTTAAGCTTTTGGGCCAGAGGCGAGGGCAGCGTACAGGAACGCCAAAGATAGCGGTGACGACGACGTGAACTAGAAAGGGCTAATGGACGTTCACTAGGGTTGAGCCCCAGACGCCACCACCTCGTAGGCTACCTCGTTGGGCGGCAGGCTAAGACATCTCTTTTCTAGCGGCATTTGCGAGATCACCTTCCGGTCGGGCACACTGATGTATCCAAATTGTCTCTTAATAGCATCGAAGAAAAGTCAACAATTTTTTTTTAATAGAGTTAAATTACTGAATTGACTAATTATACAATACGCTGATGCAAGGTGTGGCAGACGGTTGTGCCAGAACTTGGAGGAGAACGAAAAGATGTTCTTAAACGAAGCTGAGAAAAGGAGAGACTGGAAAGGAGGAGGCAGTGAAAGATGAGCTCAGCCAGTTGTTGATGGAAAGTGGTGGTGTACGGAAAAGGGGGGCCGAGTATTTTGATGAATTGTTGAATGTCGAGGATGACAGAGAGACTGGTATTGCTGCTGTGGGTGGTGGTGCGCGGATGCCGGCTTTTGGAGAGAGTCTTGCTGCGGACATTACGAGGAAAGAGATGCAGGAGGCGGTGGAGGTGATGAAAGCAGGGAAAGCTCCTGGTTTGGATGGCGTTGCGATTGAGTGCCTGAAGAAGGGTGGAATAACGATTGTCGAATGGTTGGTGAGGCTACTGAACATTTGTTTTGTGGCGGGCTGTAGCGATTGAGTGGCGCAGTATCTGCATTGTTCCGCTGTATAAGGGTAAATGAGATAAAAATGAATGCTGCAACTCGTGAGGTATCAGTTTGTTGTGTGTGGTTGGTAAGTTGTATGGCAGAGTGATGAACAAGGAGATTAGAGAATGTCCGGATTAAGCAATTGGAGAGGAACAATGTGGCTTAAGGTGGTAGAGGGTGTGCCGATCAGATTTTTGCAGTGAGACAGGTCTGTGAGAAGTACCTTGCAAAGGGAAAGGATGTGTTCTGGGCCTTCATAGATCTGGAAAAGGCATACGACAGGATTGACAGGGAAGCGCTGTGGAGAGTGTTGCGTTTGTATGGAGTAGGCAGAAAGCTGTTGAAAGCGGCGCAGAGTTTCTATGTTGGCAGCCGAGCATGTGTCAGAGTGGGAAGCGAGGTGAGTGATTGATTCACTAGAAAAGTGGGTCTGAGACAAGGCTGCGTGATGTCTCCTTGGCTGTTCAATCTCTATATGGATGGAGTGGTCAGGGAGGTGAACGCGAGTGTGCTGCGTCGTGGCTTGGAGCTGTTGGAAGCGAATACGCGTAGCTAGCAACTAAGCCAGTTGCTATTTGCGGATGATACGGCCCTGGTTGCGTATTCAGAGAAGAAGCTATGTAGGCTAGTGTATGAGTTTGGTAGAGTGTGTGAGAGGAGGAAGATTCGAGTGAACGTGGGTAAAAGTAAAGTAATGAGATGCTCAAGGACTGTCGCTGCGAGCAGAAATAGTGTCCTCCTAAATGGAAAGTTGTCGGAAAAAGTTCAGTGTTTCAAGTATCTGGGCTCCCATGTGGCGAAGACTGAATTAGTGGAAACTGAGGCTAAGTTGCGAGTGTAGGAGGGGTGTAAAGTGTTGGGTGCACTGAAGAGCGTAATGAGCTGCAGGACTTTGGGGATGGAAGCAAAGAGAGGGCTGTATGAGGGTATCATGGTCCCAACTGTGCTGTACAAAGCTGAGACTTGGGAGGTGAGAGCAGAGGAGAGAAGAAGGTTGAATGTTTTCGAGATGAAATGTTTGAGAAGCATGGCTGGAGTGTCGCTGAGAGACGGGCTCACTAAGGACTTGGTTCGAATCAGAACGGGGATGGTGAAAAAGTTAGAGGACAGAGTTGATTCGCGTGTTCTGAGATGGTGCGGGCACGTGGTGAGGATGGATGAAGGGAGATTGTTGAAAAGGATGTGGAAGGCAGAGGCGAGTGGTCGCAGACCTAGAGGTACACCGAAGTGGAGGTGGATGGATGGTGTGAAGCAGGCGTTAGGAAGGAGAGAGCGTGCACTGGATAGGCGTGAGTGGAGAATGATTTTGAACGGATGAGTTTTGACGCTGCCCTGATGTACGTTCCCGCCCTAGTCACATCGTTGTGAGACGGGATGGTCATGGGCGGAGAAGGCCCGGTCATCATGACGCGGCTGGGGTAAACCAGTCACACTGTCGGGCCCTGCTGCCGACACTGACCTCGAACCGCACTCATGACCCGGAGGGTGTGTTGCAGAATTCCCGGCCGGACCCTTCTGCGCTAAAGGGCTAAGGTGTGCGAGTGTGAAGTGCGCCTTGCCGTCGGTCACCCCCCTTGCTGGGGAATTCCGGCCTAGTGTCTGTATCTGTATCTATGCAATGCATCTTAAGGCATGGAAGCTCTCGAAGAACATGTTTTCAAATTCGTTTGCGAGGTAGCTGACGGTAACTTTCGTGAGGTAGCTGGCTGTAACTTTTGGCGAATCTGGCTGCTGCGCAGGTATTCGAGCCGTGTGCTGAGTAGCAGCTGCTGTAGGATCAGATCGCGTCCCTTCTCCCGTTTGATGCTCGTGAACTGTCACCGCTGAGAATTTCTCCTCTCTCCTTCAGGTGTCGCGACGTCTGTGTTCCATCCTCTGCTCCTCGCAAACCGTCATCCCCACCGAGAACTCGGAGAAGGGCTTCTCTTTTATGTAAGTGTCTTACTGACGACTCTTCCCGTGTCTTTTAAGAGCGCTTTTCGATAACTTATTGTTGCTACCACTAATTACTGATTTGACGTTCGGATCAACTCCACTCGTTTGAATCCCAGTCACTCTGATCTAATTGATTAAAACAGTGCTGTTGAAATCCAATCACTCTGATCTAATATATTTAAACAGTGCTGATAAAACCCAGTCACTCTGATCTAATAGATTTAAACAGTGCTGTTGAATCCGTCACTCTGATCTAATCAATTAAAACAGTGCTATTAAATCCCACTCACTCTGATCTAATCAATTAAAACAGTGCTGTTAAATCCAAATCACTCTGATCTAATCAATTAAAACAGTGCTGTATTAAATCCCAGTCATTCTGATCTAATTGATTTAAAGTGCTATGTATATCAAATCATTCATTCTAATCCAATTGATTACCAGCGCTGGATTAAATCACAGTCGCTATAATCTAATCCCAGTCACTCTAATCTCATTTATTAACAATGTTGTATTTGTATCACTTTTAATCTATTTGATCGATAGCGCTGCATTGATGCCAGGTTGTCAAGAAGAGTCGTGAGCTATTTGCGCGAGGTTTTGGTCGTAAACTGCAACGCCATTGAAACTTTCTATTGACCATTTTCTGTGCGTACTAACTAATATCGATTGTGTAGATTATTTCTAGTGATCCAATTATTGCTCACGCCTCGATAGATGATGTTCTGGGAGTTCATCTCGACTTGTTTTATAATTATTCTAATTGAATTTGTAATGTATTTGGGGTTGAAAAAAATAAGTTATGTTTTTTGGTCTCTTACCATTTTATTAAATAACTTTTGCCATCTCGATTCTCTCGACAAAAAGCTATTTCTCTGTTATGAGTAAGAGCCATGTGGTTCTGCATTGCGCTTCTGCTTTTATTCGAATAGATCCTGAAGATGAAACATTACAGAGACGCTTTCACGAGAGGATCTTGATAACATCCGTTGAACGTAGTTTTTGACCGATTTAGACCTTTGTGTCTTGTAACCTTACTCGGGAATCTCGAAACTTTCAAGTTCCTCGACCTTTCTCGAGTTTTTAGGAAAAGGAAACTCTTGACCGCTTGGCGGCGCGTGGCGTCTTGCGCCTGTCTGTCTATTAATGTCTTCCAGGTATCGAGTGGCGCTCAGCCGTCTGCCGGCTGAAACCCCATCCCCTCCTTTCCTATATAAGCGAGGGATGAGCTACCCCATCATTCATGAGGGCTAGCGAAGTTGCTTTCCGTAATGAGACGTTGGTGCGCAGTCAAGATAGCAAGGGGAGGAGGAGGCCCCATATGGCTCATACTTATTACAGAGAAATAGCTTTTTATCGAGAGAATCAAGATAACAAAAGTTGTATTCTCTTCCACTCGTACGAGCCATATGGTTTTGCATAGAAAATACCATCATGTAGCCAAGCTGGCTTATGCCAGAAGAGCACAGAAGTTTTATGGATCGGCTGCATCTTGAACTGGGTGTTCCCAAAGAAGCGCTTGTCATTTTAGGAATGTTACCCGTTTGTATGACTGGTGGTAATGACTGTAATCATCGTCCAATGCAAGTATTGCTTGGTGCCTACCACAGCCAATACACGAGCTCATGGCGGCCAAATAATATGCGGGCCTAGAGTATGAGCACCTAAATAGTAACTATGTACATCAATATATACTGCCTTCTAGGATGAGTGTGAATGCACAGCCAGGAAGTGGTAGGAGAATCCTCAATATTGAAATATCTTCACTGTGGACCATAGCTAATATGGTAACCTTGCCTTATAGTGAGTCGGATAAAGTAAATATTTATTGAGGAATCCGACGTCCTTATCCCGAAGTCGTAGCGTTGAGTACTTCTCAACGATATGGTAAGATAATCTATACACATACCCTATAATGTGTACCAAAGTTTCTGGCATTAGCTAGCGTAATGTAACAAGCCATTGAAGCGAGAGGGACGATCCACCTGGTTCTCAGTGAGACGCAAGGCTGGTTAGTGTTCCCCACTGCAAATAGGTACATGTGCACGAACACGTGGGGCGACCTCCAGAACTCCCTGGATATGAGGTCTTGGAGAAGAGCCTGCTAGTCCAAGCGAGAGATTAGGCAGATTTTCTGACGTCGTGAGCTTTAGTGAAGGCATGCAGTGTGGCTTCATTGATAAAAAGGCAGATGTAATGCCCCACCGATGATGTCTGGAGTGGTTTGCCTGCAGTAGGATGGATGAGCAACAAGTCATTGCTCGACGGATATCGTGTTACGGAAGCTTTGAGTACGGTCGTAGGGCCCAGGCCGTTTGCCCGGCCATCCGGCAGCACTGAAGAGACAGAGATGAGCGGTGGCGTGTGGACGAGGTTCTGGTTATTTTACCGGAACTTGTTATCGCATGGATGGTTCTTGAATAAATGTAGTTCCGTGTGTGGCAATGCTGCAATCTTGGAGACCCCGTTTCCTGCTGCGAGAGCGACGAGAAACTGAGTCCTCTGAAAGAGCGCCAATACTGACGTCGTTTGAGTATTGAAGCGAGAAGAGGCTAGCGTGTCGAAAACCCGCTTCAGCCTCCTCTGCGGCACGAAAGGTCGTTGTGGTGGGTATGCGTGAAACTGGGACCTAGCCATCTCCTTGAAGATCGCCTCGCGGGTCGTGACGCCAAACCCATGAAAGATAGGCAAATGACGCGCATTCCTGTAAACCAAAACTGTACGAGGAATGAGCTGCTTCTGCTTGCCGGCATAGTGCAGGGACGCGAAGAGGGTGAACTAGTTGATGGATGGCACCTTCCTGGCACGTGGCCACGCCTGGAAACGTGTTCCGAAGCTCTGGTATTGGCGTTGTGTGGACTGTTTGTGGCCATTAGTCGGGGTGTCTGCAAGCGATCTATTGCATTTGATAGTGAGCACCGTTATGAAAGACTTAGTGCTAGACAACTCGAGAAGGGTTGTGATGCTAGAGGCACCTCCCTGCCTTCGACGCGCTGGGACACGTCGAGGCAAGCGTAAAGTCGCTGAAGGACGCGTTAGGGTGGTCGTGAAACACGAGGCCGTCGCTGCAGCGGTACGTCTTGAGCTTGTGGAGCACCTGGAGGGTCAGGTTGCACGCAGGGAACAGGTATATGTCCGTTCACTGCTTCCCGTCGCATTGGAGGGAAACCACGAAAGCTGCTCGTGGGTGATGAAACGGAGCTGCAAATAGCGAGACGTTGTGGTTTCCCGGATTCGCGAAGGGGTCTATTTTGCCGAGTTCCGCGCGGGACAGAAAGGCGGGTGAAGCCTAGAGTCGTTCGCGTCTGCTTCGTTTCTACTGGAGAAGGCGCGAGAGCTGATCGGTTCAGACGCTCTGCGATCCGGGAAGGTAGGTCGCGAGAAGCCAGGGGTAACGGCGCTGGAGGATCTTGGGATCGGTGTTCCGAATTTCTGCAACGCCGAGGCCTTGCTGGAGCCCAAGTGGTTCGCCATGGCTAATCCCCGCCTGTTGTCTGACAACACGGGGACTGTAGTGTGGTGTCAATGAGCTCGTGCCTGCAGCGCATGTACGATGGACAGCGATACCTCCGCGGTAATTGGAGGTTGCATCCCAATGGCGACCAGCGGCCGTAAGACTAATGGTCGCTGCAGCATACAGACCCCGCGCGTCGCCCGATGGGTCCATCCATAGGAGGTGTTTCGGTAGAGGCACCACGAACGGGACGCGGGAGAGAAGGAAAGCCTCGCTGCTCCAGTGCTGTACTGCGCGTCGGTAGGGATTGTAGATATGGCTGGGCTTGCTGGATAGGCGCAGAGATTGTGCTGCTAGCGCCACTCCGTCGAGGAAGTGGTGAGCATGGCGTAGGTAAGGTGTTCGTTAATACATAATGCCGACTGAACTCTGATGCTGTCGAAGCGAGATAGTTCTGCGGGAAGTATCTCCGTGGCCATGTCCCTGCGGCTGTCGATGTGCTGTGAGGTCGGGGCGATGGGCCCGGCCTCTCCATTGAGTGCTAACCCCAGGAAGTTGAACTGCTGGGTGGGTTTCAGAACAACTTCCCCAGGTGGACGTGGCATTCAAGCTTGAGAAAGTCGCAGGTCGTCTGGGTGGTACGCCGGCAGTGTTGTGCTGTTGGTGCCTGGAGCACCCTGTCGTCGATGTTGAAGGCCGCATCTATCCCATGTTGATTGAGCAAGCGAAGGGGTAGCTACACGATCGTTGTTAAGACTTTTGGTCCCAGGCTGAGGCCGAATGGGAGGGCCGAGAAAAGGTACCGTTGACTCCGTAGTTTGAAGATCAGGAATTTGTGGAATCTGGAATGAATCGAAACGTGTGGGAAAGTGTCCTCGGTGTCCAACTTGGTAAATCAGAGAGGAGACTTCAGCGCCGCTCGTATCCGTTGCAGGTTGGACCCCCGAAACTCTGTTGTCGTGATGTATTTATTGCGTTCTGAGAGGTAAATCAATAGGTGATCCCCTCCCGCAGCCTTGGGGACCGAAAAGATGCGAAAGCGAATGCTGGTTGTCTGGGCCCTGCCGTGACCAAGCCTTTGCGCAGGAAGTCTGACACGAGGGGGTTGAGAACGCCATCGTGTTGCCAGTGCGAGACTGTGTACTCGAGAGGAGGGGCTCGTGGCGCCCCTCTCCAAAGAGGCCTTTGGACAAAAAGCGTGGATTCGCACCCGGGTGCTTGGTGACTCCTTAGGGCCGCCGAAGAGCGTTAGTACCTGAGGGAAGGGGAGAGGTTCCGCTTTCCACAGTCACCGGAGGACCTGGAGCGGGGTGGAACGCTCATACGAACAATGCAGTGACTGCGTTGGGAACTTGCGTGCCATCCGTAAGACGGGATTGCTCAGAGCCGCGCAGGGTCTGAGCGACCTGCGCACGGTTGGGGTGGATGGATGATTATTCATTTTATAGATCATTAACACTGGCTGAGACAAGGTGACCTGGGAGTGGAGAATACTCGCGGGACCCGCGGGACTTGAGGGACCCGGTGGTTTCGGGAGACCGGGGGACTTGGTAGACCAGGAGGATTTGGGGGGACCCACTTGGACCCTTCCGGGATCTGGGACACCCTTGAGACCCTTTGGGATCCTCTTGAGAAAATTTAAGACCCGTTTGAGGCCCCTCTGAACCCTGGGACCTCTTTTTCCCCCTCCCCACGCTGTAAAACCCCGACACAGAAGAATGTATATATGTGAAATGCTTGAGTAGAACAATTAACCATTACAGTCCGCGGATTACTGGCGCAGAGGGCGAGGGTCGCGTCGAGGCTGGTCGAGGTGCGTCGAGATCAGTCGAAACATGTTGAGGCGAGTCGAGTTGGTCACGACGAGCCGAGACTGGCCGAAATGATTCGAGACGAGTCGAA
>SDVV010011851.1:0-15694 GCA_016164225.1 Gammarus roeselii | reverse complement strand
GGAGCAATAGAGGCACTGTCCCGGTTATCAGAGGAGCAATGGACGCGCTGTCCAGGTTATCAGAGGAGCAATGGACGCGCTGTCCAGGTTATCAGAGGAGCAATGGACGCGCTGTCCAGGTTATCAGAGGAGCAATGGAGGCGCTGTCCAGGTTATCAGAGGAGCAATGAAGGCGCTGTCCAGGTTATCAGAGGAGCAATGGACGCGCTGTCCAGGTTATCAGAGGAGCAATGGACGCGCTGTCCAGGTTATCAGAGGAGCAATGGACGCGCTGTCCAGGTTATCAGAGGAGCAATGGACGCGCTGTCCAGGTTATCAGAGGCATACTCACAAGCCTCCTAATCAGATCACGTAGCGCGTTTTAAATTAGATCCCGAATTGCAGCATGTAAAGTTGAGAGTTTTTATCGTAGTTAGCACCTAAGATTATTTGTTTTGGGTAACTTCCTTCAGTCGGAAAAGTCTCGTGATTCAGTCGGAAAAGTGTCGCATCATCGCAGGGCCAATGAACGAGGCGTCAAGGGTATCGGCGGGTTGCCATTGGTAGAGTCAAACACAGAGGGACAACAGGGAGCTTGATTCAGGCACTGGGAAAGGAACCAGGAGGGCAGAGACAAGCAAGACGGGAGCAGGGACGGCAGCCAGGGCCAACCGGGCTTGACCGGAGGGCTAGGCTGAGGGCTAGGAAGAGAGGCCTATTGACGCAGCGTTGGAGATGACCAGCAATGGGCGGGAGGTACGTAGCAGTGCATAGTTAGGAGTGTCAGCTGTATGTTTTGTGGGAACTTTTAGTAGGCTAAACATCGCCGTTGTTAAACTGATTTTCGGAGTGTCCTCTTTTCCGCTTCTAGGGGTGGGAAATTGCTGCCGTGGCGAGTTTTGTTCAGGACGAGCCAACTACGGCTCAAGTTTTGACGAGTGGGCGGCCATGACTGTTCCATAGTTGGGACTGGAAAGTAGCCGATAACATGCGGCCCTGAGATTGTCGACCGTACTGGCGAGCCACAATTGAGTTGCTCGCTGCGTCCTGTCTCTACCGGAGCCAGACAGAACCGCGGTAAACCAGAGGTGGCTCAGTGGGTTGAGCTACCCCTGTTAAGCGACCCACCAGATCGCGTGTCACCAGCGTACACTTGAATGTTAGAGACCTATCATCAGTCTCCGAGAGTCCGAATTTCTGGCGCGGGGTGTTGTGGGGAACCTTGAGCGGTATTTGCGTGGGAAACTTTAGTTTGTGTATCGGGTCTGGTGCTTTGAACATGACGAACCTCTAGCAACCGTGTGTTAATTATTCACCATATATTAGATAGGCCATAGTCAAGATTCATTACCCATGCAATCAATTTCATTATAAATCTCTGTCTTTCCTGTCTCCTTTTATTCACATTGACCCTCCTTCACTATCACTATACATATCTCCTCCAATCCGTATTCAATCTTCATTTCGCTACAGATTTTCGTCTGTTCAGTTTCTCGCCATGAGTTTGTGAGTTGATTGTTTTATTACATGTCATCACTAGAATGATCCTCAACTAATGTTCAATTTAGATATAATCTGAAGAGATATTGTATCGCTTCAATAAGATCTATTTTCATGGTTATAACTATACTGGTCACAAATAATAAACCTAAAGGTATCACTTCCACGATCATTTATTTACACTCATTTGTCACATCAACAATTTGATGTATTAAATAGGTTTCAACATTAGATGGTTTGTTTGCATCGATTATTGCTGAGAGAACATCAAATACACATTTATGCAGTTTGCACATGTTCCATCACCAAAGATCTGAATACTCTGAATAAGTGTTATGTATGGGCCGCTGGCGCGATCATATTGTATACAATAAACTCTTTGTTGTCTCATCGTTCAGCTCATATACGTCTCCAAGTTCAATAATCCATTACAGACAAGTTAATCATACGGTACAAAATTTAATTTTCTCCAAGATTCTAAGCCGTATAGATATAGAGCTTCATTTACTTGAACATCCATTGCCGTGAAGAATCGGCCTTGTCGTTTCCGAGTAAAACATTATTCGCGACATTAATTGTGACAATCCTGGATGTTCCGATTTGTCACATGGGCTCAACTTTTAATGTGACAAAAAAAACGTCGGGCAATCCTGTACCAGTCTTCATTTAGTCAAAACGTTGCATTTGTATCAATCTTTCCATTTGCATTGAGTAGACTCATTGAATATTGAATGCTAATTGAGTAAGATTCTGATTGAAGTACCACAAAGGAACCCATAACATGATAAAGTACGTATAGCATTGGTAATTACAACACACTACATGTTTTGGTCGACAGATTAGGCCTACATTTATTAATCATGATTTTAGTAACCTCATTCAGACTCATTGTTTTTCCTCTCCTTTTATAATAAATCCTTTATCTCACCATTCATAATTCCGTCTACACTATCTCGCTTGTCCTGTCCGCACAAAAAACGGAACGGCGTTACACTCCATTTAATTATTCGCCTTCGAGCCTGGGTGGGATTCAGCTGACGTGAACTAATAATTTGACCAACAACGGAAAATTACTCCTCCGGCGAACAAATGGCGCGGGATTTCCTCAGCTCAAACCAGAGGGAGAAAAATAAACAGAGGTTCCTTTGAGGGGAACATTTCCGAATTTTTGAATTATTAAATATCGTCACTTTCATTCAAACTTTCGCGCATCAAAGCCTCGTTTTCAGAGCGAGGTTATTGTAGTGGAAGTACACGTAGATACAATGATTGATGAAATAGGCATTGATGGGACTAAGGTAGTAGTTATCGTAGTTTCTCGTTTTCCACCGGAACTCCAACGTATAGTCGCTGAGTGCTCCCCAGTATAAGGACTAAGGGTTCAAAAGCGTGTTCAAATCCTAAAATAATAAAAAGTGTAAAGTTTTTCTAAATTACTCTAGATAAGTTTGATGTGTCGACAACATCGTATAGTGAAGAAATTAATATTTTACCGATCCATCAAATTTAGATTAATGACCTGCCTACAAATTTTGGGGAGTTGGCATTAAACTGAAATCTAAGGGTTGTAAGCAAATTAAAACATTCGACCCTAGTAATTTTTAGTCGTTGTATAACTGTCTGCTTTGATTCATGGAGCGCTCAATTTCCTGCTAATGAAAAGCGCTCGAGAAGAGCATAAATCATGTTGGGGGAAAAGGGGCTCTGGAGTGGGGCTTCTAATTCTACCGATGCCATTACCATTGCGGGAGAAGGGTGTCTGCAGGGGGTACGGTATGGCTACTGATGCCAGTATCAGCCTACTACCAGTAATTATCAAGAAAATTACTGGTAGTAGGCTTAGGGGTCTTGACCTGGGTAAATGGCATTCCAAACATGACTAATTAATTACCATACATCGTTTTTTGTACAGATTGTACGGAAAAATAATATAACAGGTAAAGCACAGAGAAATTTGAATGTGGTCTTGATTATTCATCCTTTTTCCATTCTCCGAATTATAGATTTCGCCCAAGTTTATCAGAATTGATCAAGTCCAAATTGCTTGGGGATACCTGTACAATAAAATAAAACTGAATTATTTAATGAACAATACACGTCGAACCTTGCCAAAAGTTGTATACTTTTGATGTCTACTAACTACATGTACATAAATTTGGAAACCCGAATATCCGCAATGTAGAAAAATCAGTACGCCCTTCATGATCCATTTTCGTTCAAATGATTTTTTGTACCTCTGACTCCCCAACTAGTTTGTAATACCCGTAGCTAACATTCCAACCTTCCTCCTGTGAGAGCTGAATCTGAAAGTAGTCGGCATTTCAGTCCTCTAAATAAATTGACTCCTTTCTAATTGGTTGAATCTCATGCAACATTCAGAATAGATTGGGAAAGACCAGAGTCAGAGTCCTTCGTGGGCATCTAACAATTGTTATTTTTGTTCAATCAGTCGTTGGTCAATTCATCACCTACCCTTATGAACAGAATTAATATCCACATTGTTAGGCAACGATATCTATTTGCTTCGTATTGTGGTATCCGAGTGCTTGGTACGCTTGGCAGAAAAAAATCTTTAAATATCTTAACTAATGTAAAGTACATCCAATCACATCGCTCAATTTCTCGCGAACGTAATGGGGGATTCTTGCTATCGATAGTTTTTCTCCAAGAAGAGATACAATTAAAAAGTTATTTAAGAATCAGCCTTCAACCTTGCGGTTCCATATAAATTTATTTAGTTGATGATTTTTTTTCCGACAAAGTCCGTTCTTGGTATCATGCAGAACGAAACTGGCATGTACACTGCTACTATGAAATAATAAGAGGGATGCAACGCTCGCGAGGTATAAAGGGAATCTCGGTGAGGCTGATGACTTTTACTCACCGTGAGCGTTTCATGTTTTTTAAATGTATGAATATTTTGCTGGAAATGAGAGTTAAACGCCAACCCCTTTACCCCTTCTATGGTGCAGCGGGAAACGCCCTAATTCCAGGCACTGTGGACGCGCTTGTGTGACCGTGATCAAGGAACCAGCATGTTGGAGATCCTTCCATCCTGTCTGCACGAAGTGGGTACGGCACCGGTTTCGCGTTCTGGAAAGCCCGGGTTCGAATCCCGGTGATGTTGATGGTATTTACTTCTAACCCTATTTTTATATCTCATTACATCTTACCATGCGTAGATAAGTTGATTCTATACATGTGGATTGATCGTCGGTTCCGCTTATTTGAGTCGGCAATGCATTAGCATCAGCCGCTTCATTGTGTGCAAGTCCATCATGCAAGCGGCACGATGGACCTGCAGATAAACTAGCCGTCTTCATTGTATGGACCAGTGTGCAAGCGGCATGATGGACTTAACATCCAGTTAGTACAAGCCTGATTCTACCTTATAACCACACATATCTGTGTACATGGACTGCAAATAGTCGGACTACCAAAACACAATGTTGAATAAAGAAGAAAAAAAAATGCAAATAATATAAATTGGTAGTCAGCTTTTCGTGTTAGCTTCTCATGTTGGATCTAAACATAAACCGACACGTTTCAGTTTTGATGTATCGAAACATAAACCGACACGTTTCAGTTCTTAGCGTCCCAAACATAATGTCACTGAACGACTGAAATGCAAGCACCTCTCAACGTCAGCGGACCTTTCAGTGCCTACAGCGACTGAACTGCTCTACTGAGGGCCTTAAACGCGACGCCTGAGGATAGGTGGGCAGGCGCCTCAACCAACTCCCATTATGATATGAAGCGATAGGTGGGCCAGCGGGCAACCTACTCCATTATGATATGAAGCGATAGGTGGGCAGCCTCCGCAACCTACTTATTATTAAATGTTAGAGCTTCAATCTCCTTGGTAGAGTGAGCCAATGCCATTAGTTCAGTAATTGGTAGAGTGTGAGCCAATGCCATTAGTTCAGTAATTGGTAGAATGTATGCCAATGCCATTAGTTCAGTAATTGGTAGAGTGAGCCAATTTCATTAGTTCAGTAATTGGTAGAATGTATGCCAATGCCATTATTTCAGTAATTGGTAGAATGTATGCCAATGCCATTAGTTCAGTAATTGATTGAGTGTAAGCCAATGCCATTAGTTCAGTAATCTAATGATTCCCATGCAAGATTTTCAAAAGTTTTATGAAATTACATCTTGTATTAAAGTGTATGATGATTAGTTATCATGTTAAATTGGAACACAGGGAAAATGACCATGCCGCTTATGTATATGGTTGTTTATTTCTGAATCCGCTTAAAAACTGGTAATTGTGAAATAAGGCTTCGGAATATATCTAACTGTGATATTCATAGATTTATTAATAAAGCATTAAAAACTGTGGAAATAAATGAATTCAGCTTGTGCTCAATGGAGCCCAAAAGAGCGAATCAATTTATTTTCTTTGCAAACATCATTCTCCAACAGTATTTTTTCTAACCAAACATTTTTCATGTAGGAGATTTTCCAACTGTTTCTTTGCTTGATCGTGTTCACCAATAATGAAACAACGGCTTAAGATGAAGGCTACTCTTGTTTATATAGATTAATCTTTGATACCAATTCCTGACCGAGGCTACCTGGCCGTGCACTGGTCACAAGTGAGTAATCTTAGATTTTTACGTTGTAGCTACCGCCCTACGGGGGAGTCTGCATTAACTTCGCGTTGGGACTCCGGTGGAACATGAAAGCAAATAATAAATAAATACATTGTAGCTACACCAAAAATCAACGATTGTGCCAATACTTTTGAACAAAAATGATGTGATACTCATATTCAACCCAATAATATTACATTGAACAAACTTCCTCTACTAAAACTTAAGAAAAATGTCGTAACCCAAAGCTGTTTTGTGAGGGTTAATCCTAAATTTTATTCTCTCAGAATTCATGACCCGAAACTAACCAGCTTTGCAATACAAATCTTGTTACACGCATAGACCAAAACGCGGCAGCGCGTTGGGGATGACCATGTTTCGGTTGCAGACTTTTAGGATGTGGAGAGATTACGTTCCCAGGTGAAAAGACAAAGAACTCTGCCTTTAATCTAACGACGGGGGATGAAGATCATGATTTGTCTTTAATCGTACAGTGACTAGAGTGAGATGAGCGGCTTTGCCATTAGTTTATCTTCAGCTGGATTTGTCTTTAATTTTACAGTGACTCGAGTGAGGTGAGAGACCTTGTCATTAGTTTGTCTTTATTTATATTTGTCTTTATTATTACAGTGAACCGAGTGATATGAGACCGAGTGACATGAGAGGCTTTCCATTAGTTTGACACCGAGATGAGTGGCAATGGTTAATATGCCATAGTTTAATATCAAGTCTTTAATTTATCAGTGAACGAAGTGCCGACGGGAACTTTTCATTAGTTTAAATTTGAAGAGAATTTACCCACAGGCTTGGTCATTAGCTTACGAGTAGAGGAACGAACGAATTTAAATTAGGTCACTTAGCGCACTGGCCACTGAACAAACTTCTGCTCGCGCGCTGTCATGCAGGAATTGTTAGACACGCAGTCCTGCATTTATGAGTGGCTTGTTAGCTTGCTGATGAATGAAGATCATCTAACGTGTGTAACTTCGCACAACCCTTTGGGTCACCGCACAGTCGCTTGTTCACCATAGAGCCAGCCGTGTCACCACACACATATCCATTTTGAATTTCTCTTCGTTCCAGTCTCTGATTTACCATAGTTTACTAACATCTGCATTAGAAAACAAGTTAAAGATTAATTTCTGGCCATGGTATTGCCGCTTCTGCTAGCTCATAACTCAGTGCCTAGAAGAAACATCTTCCAAGGTCCTCAGGACGGTCACTAACATCCTGACACTCTTCCCGGAGGGGGAGGTCAAGAAGGAGTCCTAAGGATATTGGGTAATATCCTTCTCATCGTCTTGAAGGCTGCCCAGCAGCTTGATAAAAGAATTATGTCATTCTCTTAGAGAGGTTGTTTAGGTTACCTGAGGCGATGAGGTGAAGCGTTGTGAAGTCGCAAAGTTGGGTTTAGGGTGGATGGATGATTATTTATTTTATAAATCATTAACAATTTATTTTTGTATTTCTTATTTCGTGGGCTCTATTATTCATCTGTGCCCTTTTTTTCATGGTGATCAATTTTGGATTAGTTATAGAATTGTGTATCGTTAGACGCCCGCAGGGGCCCTAAGTGGACTATACGGTGTGTTAGTTAGTCTGGTCCAGCCAACGGTGAGAGAATTTGCACTCTCCCGGGCGCCTAATAAATGTCCGAGCACAGCTGGGCGTTTTGATGACTAAAAAGTGAATTAATGTTGCTTCTGATCTTGGAGAGTGAAAGTCTTGAATGGTACTGTGCGTGGAAGGGACGAGGCTAGTCGAGGCAGGTTGAGGTGAGTGGAGACGAGTCGACTGGCGAGGCGATGAGTCGAGACGAACCGAGGCTGGCTGAGACTAGGTGACCCGGGAGTGGGGGGTTCTCGCGGGACCCGCGGGACTTGAGGGACCCGGGGGTTTCGGGAACCCAGGGACTTGGAAGACCAGGAAGATTTGGGGGAACCACTTGGATCCTTCCGGGCCCCTTTGAGACACCCTTGAGAAACTTTGGGACTCGTTTGAGCCCGTCTGAACCCTAGGACCCCTGTTTCCCCCTCCCAACGCTGTAAAACCCATACACAAGAAATTTAAATATATATGAAATGCTTGAGTAGAACAACTAACCATTACAATCCACGGATTACTGGCGCAGAGGGAGAGGGTCGCGCCGAGGCTGGTTGAGGTGCGTCGAGATGGGTCGAAACATATTGAAGCGAGTCGAGTTGGTCGCGACGAGCCGAGACATGCCGAAATGATTCAAGACAAGCAGGGATGAGCTATGACGAGGGGACCCGGAAAGCTCGGGGGACTTAGGGGACCCTCCGGAATTCATCGGGCTCTTTTGGGACCCGAGACACCTTAGCCACCCCACTCCCACCCCAAAATGCTTGAGTGAAAATTTTGTTATTACAGTCCACATGATTACTAGCGCAGAGACCTACTCGGAATCTACGTTGAATCTGCTCGGTATCTACGTTAATCCTACTTTGAATCTACGTTAAACCTACTCTGTATCTGCGTTTAACCTACTCTGTATCTGCGTTTAACCTACTCTGTATCTACGTTTAACCTACTCTGTATCTGCGTTTAACCTACTCTGTATCTGCGTTTAACCTACTCTGTATCATCTCCGCCAACTGCCTTATAAGCCCCAAGTTGTTCCGACTACCTACCTACGGTACCATTTTTTAACAGCGAACATTCATAGCGTTCCTCAGTCACACCAGCCACTGTCATATCTGCCAGTGACTTTCTGTCGAAAATCTGTTTCAGCCCACGTCAGAATCAGCCACCAGTCGTACCATTTTACCGGTTATCACTTTAATGAAACTTTTCCTGCCCAACCTAACCTAACCTAGGGCCTAACATGTTTCTAACCCGCGGGGCAAAGGTACGTATTTCTAACCCGCGGGGCAAACATACGTATTTTTGTAGGGTACGTAATGCTGTTTTTTAGCGTTTTTTTATTGAAGTTTCATCAAAGTGATAACTGTTAGGTTGGTACGCCTGTCTCGGTGTAATGACAGTGGCAGATATGACAGTGGCAGATTTTGAAGTGGTGGAAAATGCGTGTGGGCTGAATCATCGTTAGGTAGAAAGCACGTGGGATGAAAGATTTTTAGCGGTTATGACTGTGTCCGGCCATGACAGTGAGGTGAAGTGAAGTGGCGATAGTGCGCGAACGCTGGGCTCCCTCTGTATCTGCATTGAACCTACTCTGTCTGCGTTAAACCTACTCTGTATCTATGTTAAACCAACTCTGTATCTACGTTGGACCTACTCTGTATTTGCGTTAAACCTGCTCTTTATTTGCGTTAAACATACTCGGAACCTAAGTTGAACCTACTCGGAATCTGTGTTGAACCTACTCGTAATCAACGCTGCACCTACTTAGCCACTCTTCAATTGCCCTGAGTCTGCATTAACTTCGCGTTGGGACTCCGGTGGAAAACAGAAGCAACTACTACTACTATTGCAAAGTTGGGATGCTGTTTGTGGTAATGGCAGTGGGGCGATGCAGTGCGTGGTGATGCAATACCAACTGGTGCCGATCATTTAGTAATTTGTCCCGTAGTATTGAAGATATTGCATGATAATGAACAGGATAAGTACATAAGGAAGAAGGACCATGAGATGGACGAGGTGCTTTTGGCAATCACTTATCAACCATAGACCGTTATTCTCTGAACTTCAATCTTGTCTGAGCTATATTTCTCTGCATAAACCCCAATTAGGCATGAGTAGACAGGTTACCAGGCCTGAGTAGACAGGTTTGTGTGGTGGTGACTCCAGGTGATGGTTGCTACTTCATCGTACGGTAATCCACTTGTACTATTATTACCCTGCAACTCACGCAAAATTACCTTTAAAAAGTCTATTTGAGAATTGTTAAAAGGGAGTTGGTTCTGATGATCAGGCTGAGGTTTTGCGATCATGCCGAGCAGTGCCTTGGCAATACTCATGCGGTTTAATGTCTGCTAAAATGTTTGTCTCATTATAGCGCATAATACTCAGTTGGCATCGTTCGGAAGCAATCAGCACTGGTGTGTTACGCTTGCCTGTCATTCTAGGGAGCATCCGAGCAGTGTGCCAAGAGAACCTAATAATGGCGCTAGTCTGCATTGAAACGGGCCCAAATTTTTCCCTCTCCGCTCTCATCTAATGCTGCTCTCTCGCGCTCTCCCTCCATTGAGGGAGGCTGCCCTCTCGCTCCATCGAGGAAGGCTGTGCTCGCGTTCCCTCGCTCTGTTGAGGGAGGCTGCGCTCTCGCTTCCTCACTCAATTGAGTGAGGAAGCGCTCTCGCTTCCTCACTCAATTGAAGGAGGCTGCGCTCTCGCTCCCTCGCTCCATTGAGGGAGGCTGTGCTCTCGCTCCCTCGCTCCATTGAGAGAGGTTGCGCTCCATCGAGGAAGGCTGTGCTCTCGCTCCCTCGCTCCATCGAGGGAGGCTGCGCTCTTGCTCCATCGCTCCATTGAGGGAGGCTGTGTTCTCGCTACATCGCTTCATAGAAGGAGGTTGCGCTCTTGCTCCATCTCTATTGAGGGAGGCTGCGCTCTCGCTCCATCGCTTCATCGAGGGAGGTTGCGCTCTTGCTCCGTCTCTCCATTGAGGGAGGTTGCGCTCTCGCTCCATCGCTTTATAGAAGGAGGTTGTGCTCTCGCTTCGTCGAGGAAGGTTGCGCTCCCGCTCCGTCGCTCCGTCGAGGGAGGCTCCGCTCCCGCAATGTCGCTCCACCGAGGGAGGCTGCGGTCCCGCTCCGTCGCTCCATCAAGGGAGGCTACGCTACCGCTCCGTCGAGAGAGGCTGCTCTCCCGCTAAGGGGCTCCATCGCGGGAGGCGGCTCTCTCGCTCCATCGAGGGAGGTTGCGCTCAAGGAGATTGATATAAAACCTCCTTGGCTGCGCTCCCGTTCCGTCGCTCCATCGAGGGACGCTGTAACTGGAAATTGCTTTCAGGCGTCATTCCTATCAACTTGCCCGCGATTGGCAAACGTAGACCGATGGTTTGGTTACGCGAAGACGTAATGATCTAAGACGACTCTTGCAGGCTACGCTATTATTTGTGAACCAATATAAAAACATGGCAACGACTTGCCCCAACATTTATCTCAGAGACATCGGCAGAATATATTTAGAGACGTACTTCGTGATGACTGCCCTACACAGTTTCAAGTACCAATATAATAATAAGAGACCAATACATTAATGCGTAGTTCTTATTACAGTGATCCACAGTGTTTTAGTTTTTGATTTAATATTATCTAGTAGGAATTTTGCCGTCAATTTTGATTTGATAGCAGTAATAATGAAAACTCTCACGATAACATACAGCTCGCAGAATACGTATCATCAACTTAATTCAATAGCCCCCGTCTTCCTCTAGTAATTTATATACAACTGAAAGTTTTTAAATCAATATCAACACGTCTTTTTTCTATAACCACAGTAATACACATTTCTTGCATACATTTTGACCCAGATAAACTTAAATTCATATTCGTATTTTCAAGCTAAGTTTCAATAACCTGTGTTAGGAAATGTCTGAGAATTCGCTATTGAACAGGTCAACCCATCTCGCCGCCGACCTGCCCCTACCGCCCAAAATTCATTGTTTATGATTAAAACTTTAATTATAACAGAAAAGTCAAATTGGTTACACAGGTCTATGGAAACAAGTTTTTTAAAATTGGATGCCCTTTAAAAGCTGTGAACTTCTGAAGCTACCTAGTCCTTAACCAATGATATATCAGTTTCAACCATAAACGAATGAAATCTGCCATAAAGAGCCCAAACACTTATGATTGTGAACATGTGAGAAGGGATTAGTTGATGGATATAGACGTTGATCATGGCTTCTAAAAAGAGAGTATTAAAGGATCGATTAAGCAACCGGACGATGGTACTGATCGTCTAGCTTTAGGATATATTTTCAAATAATTATTTGTATGAGAACTGCGGAAAATGTAGTTTTTGCTCGTACAGTTTTCTATGTAAGAACCAATATCTTGTATGTGGCATTATGATCGGTTCCACACCAAACTTTGATTCAATAGGTTATGAACGGTTGTTATCGACTGCAATAAAGGATATATGGTACAAGTTTAGGATGCCTTCGGATCTAAGTAATTTTGACGGTATGCTAATGTTACAATATTTGAAAAAGGGATTTTTATCAAGAAAGTATTTCCTTGTCCGTACCATTGTGAAAATGAAGGTAAATAAATCGAGGAATCGAGTGCAATTGTCGCATAGTTTTCAGGAAAATTCCCCTTAAATATTTGTAGCAATCACGATCTGTTGGAAGTTAATAGTTTCCTCGGCAAGAAACACGACGTAGTCAGTCCCTAATAAGAGATATTTGGTTCTCGGGAATATTCCCTTTGACGTTAATGTGGTACGCAATGAAGATAAATCTGGAGAAAAAAAGCGGGACCGGGATTTCTTGCTCTTATGCATGAGAATATAGATTTTTTGCCAGCAAAATAGGAATTAGAGGCGAAACACTGAACAGCGTGCCACTTGGTGCAGCAAGCAATCCATTCCTCCACTTAATGCCAAGGAGCGCTACTAAGGAATTAGTATGCCCTTGAAATATTTTACCCCCGAAATGAGAATTCAGTGGCAAAATACAACAGTTGACTAATCAAGATAAATCAAATAAATTATTAAAAATCCATGTAAATGTGTAAAAGACGCCAATTAGACGTGCAGAACTTCTAGAACTAGAAGCTAAATACCGTACGGCAAACTGTTCCCAGGCCATGGAACAATTGTGTCCATGACGTGAGGGTATGATGAGTCGCAGGCAACTGCTCACTTCAAGATAACTCATGTTCACGACGAGGGGAGACGCTCATCCTCCTCTGTTTCATTCCTGGAGATGGACGTCGTTTGTGATGGGGTTGACGGGGGCATAGGAGAGCGAGTGTGAATGGATTGCAGTTATTTCGAAACGTTGAAATGCCAAAAAACATTTTTATTGACAGAAGCAAAATAGAATTCGATAACAGAAACTTAAATGCGAAAATTCAATTCGACGAAGAAGGTATTGTTTTGTTCAAATGAATCTCAAAAACGATCATTCTAGATTAGGGATAATCTAAGTTTGTAAGTAGATTTCATTCAGCTACTCAAAATGATTTTACTTCAAACTTATACAAATACCTTTATTGAATGTTAACTTGATCAGTAAATCCGTAGAACTGTGCAATATGACCATAGATGGGCGACAAGGAATACCAATCTCTAGTCATACTATTTACGTGGACTAGCATGGCACCAGTTGCAGGCTGTGCACCAGCTGCAGGCTGTGCACCAGCTGCAGGCTGTGCACCAGCTGCAGGCTGTGCACCAGCTGCAGGCTGTGCACCAGCTGCAGGCTGTGCACCAGCTGCAGGCTGTGCACCAGCTGCAGGCTGTGCACCAGCTGCAAGCTGTGCACCAGCTGCAAGCTGTGCACCAGCTGCAGGCTGTGCACCAGCTGCCGGCTGTGCACCATCTTGCAAGCAGGAATTCGATGAATTCAGACCATAGATTCTTCGTATTTATTTTTAATGAGATCAAAACATAAGACGATTTGAAATAAGACAGATAAATAATATCTTAAACATTCAAAAGTGTCATTTGTTGCAATGCTAAGATAATTTGCAGTGTCAAAATATGTAGTCGGAGAACTTTTTAAAACATCAGAGTGATGGATCATAATTTTTTCAAATTACTATTTATATAGATATTTCACTTCAACAATTTTTTCCATTGTTCATTGATGTAGTTTGCATATGGTGTCATTGGATTAGTAGAATCTTAAAAACTATATTAATATTATTGATAATTATGCTAATTGCAAACTGAATATGATATTCCTGATAATGGAAGGATTTTATAGATCATTAACACTATTTCATTTTTTTTTTTTTTTTTCTTGCTTGGGCTCTTATTTTTCTCTGCCTTTTTTTCATGATGATAAATTTTGCATTGGTAAATATTATTATATGTATCGAGGTTGGTTGAGACAAGGTGACCCAGGGAGGGGAGGTTTTCGTGGGACCCGCGGGACTCGGGGATCCGGGGCTCCGAGAACACTGGGGACTTAGGAGACCAGGTGAATTTGGGGATATCCACTTGGACCTTTCTGGGGCCCTTTGGGACACCCTTGGGACCCTTTAGGACCCTCTTGAGAAACTATGGGATCCTTTAGAGGCCCCTCTGAATCCTGGAACCTCTGTTCCCCCCTCCCATTGCTGTAAAACCCATACACATAAAAATGTATATATGTGAGATGCTTGAGTAGAACAATTAACTATTACACTCCGCGGATTGCTGGCGCAGAGGCGAGGGTTGCGTCGAGGCTGGTCGAGGTGCGTCGAGATCAGTCGAAACATGTCGAGGCGAGTAGAGTTGGTCGAGGCGAGTCGAGATGGTCGCGACGAGCCAAATGTGGCCGAAATGATTAAAGACAAGCCGAGGTGAGCTGAGACGAGGGGTCTCGGGGGACTCGGGGAGCTCGAGAAGACCCGGGGGACTTGAGTTACCCTCCGGGATTCATCGGGCTCTTTTGCGACCCAAGGGACCAATGTCCCCTCCCCACCCTATCCCCATAAACAATCAGTGTGAAATCAATAATCTGAGCAGTTTTTCTGCTAATGACGAACCTGCTCTTACTTTATTTTTAACGATCCACATTATTATAACGCTGGTGTATTTGTGCGGGAGTTCTTGTTTGTGATTTTGTGAATCTGTTTTTTCTTTATAGTCTCTGCTCGCTCGCTCGCTCGCTCGCTCGCGCGTGCACGGACCGTAAGCAGTTCCTGGGCTTGACCTGGACTGCGCAGCTACAAAACCATGTGATACGTTGCGGTTGATCTAATCCGTGAAGATATAGACCTTGTACCAATTTCGACGATGCTGTCTGTGCGCACTGTCGCGCGTGCATATTATTCATGGAGTTCTGAGTGGTTGGAGGCGGGGATTCGTTTTATCTGAGTCTATCTTACCTGAATAAATAAATTGTACTAAAAATAAAACAGACTGTGTAGCTGTACACATTGTGTTGCGTTGCTGTCGGAGCTGACTTTGTCCGAGTAAATGTGAACCTTGTACCAATTTCGACGATACTATCAGTGCGCACTGGCATGCGGACATATTACTCATGAGGTTTTGAGGGGTTGGAGGCGAGGTTTCGTTTCGTTTCACCTGAGTCTTTATCTTACCTGACTAAATAAATTTTACTAATACAACTAAACCTGGCAGCTGTAAATATTGTGTTGCGTTGCTGTCGGAGCTGAATTTGCCCGTGTAGACACTGACCTTGTACTAATCTTGACGATGCTACCCGTCTTACTCATTAAATTCTAAAGGATTGATTGGAAGCGGAAGTCCGTTTTGAGTGAGCGTTTTTTTTGGCGCGCCAGCGTACGTCTGACATCGCTAGAATGTTCAATTTTTTTCGAACGTTAAGAGCGTTTTTGTTTTTTCCTCGCACTCTTAGGAGTGCAAGGCTACTATAATCAAAGATCATCGAACAATACGGGGGAGCCCATTATGACTCGCGTTGAGGCTCTGGTGGAACTGAGGATCAAATCAAATCCAACTGTTCAATGCCAAACTTCAATATATGTTCAGAGCCAACCGGAATTTTAATA
>SDVV010011850.1:0-15695 GCA_016164225.1 Gammarus roeselii | reverse complement strand
AACATACACTGACTATGTGGCGGTAGCAGCTCGAGGTGCTGCTCCACAAACATACACTGACTATGTGACGGTAGCAGCTCGAGGTGCTGCTCCACAAACATACACTGACTATGTGACGGTAGCAGCTCGAGGTGCTGCTCCACAAACATACACTGACTATGTGGCGGTAGCAGCTCGAGGTGCTGCTCCACAAACATACACTGACTATGTGACGGTAGCAGCTCGAGGTGCTGCTCCACAAACATACACTGACTATGTGACGGTAGCAGCTCGAGGTGCTGCTCCACAAACATACACTGACTATGTGGCGGTAGCAGCTCGAGGTGCTGCTCCACAAACATACACTGACTATGTGACGGTAGCAGCTCGAGGTGCTGCTCCACAAACATACACTGACTATGTGACGGTAGCAGCTCGAGGTGCTGCTCCACAAACATACACTGACTATGTGGCGGTAGCAGCTCGAGGTGCTGCTCCACAAACATACACTGACTATGTGACGGTAGCAGCTCGAGGTGCTGCTCCACAAACATACACTAACAATTGAATCTTATTCAAATGAACTAATTGAGGTTAGGCGGTTGGTTTCCTCCAAACCAGAATAAAATGGTTGATCTGATCTAGCACCGAGTTAGTCAACATGAACAACAGATTAGGCTTGGATAAATCTACTGATTTCGCAAAGACGTTCCCGTGAAGCTCACACGGGATACGTAGGTAGCCAAATAATACAATTATGATACATCTTTCAATTCATTTGAAAGAGAAAAAATTAAGTGAATTTAGATTGAACTAAGAACTCACTAAACAATAGAGTTAAATCAACGAACGGGGAAAAACTAATACTATACTCTCCGGTGCTGGTGATGCTTCCCGTCGAGCCCTCGGCAGAACACTTTGAGGCCGTCACAGCCCTATCATCGCAGACGTGCAGCTGAAGCCCTCAGCAAAACTATCAGCTGTTCATTTTGAGGCCGTCGAGGTATGCTACCTTCGATGTAGTGCTTGTGAAGCCTTCTGTCCAGTTTTCAGCTATACACTTTGAGGCCGTCGATGTGTGCTCGTTGTTGAAGTCTCTCAGATGAAAAACTCCGTCAAGCCCATAATTGCTCCTTGTGCAGTTATGGGCTTCTCATTTCGCAACAAGACGGCTACAATTAATTACATCCTGAAGAACAATCGTTAAAAAATGTGTATCAAAGTCTTCGGAAAGTACCAGCCGCAGATCAGCCACCACAGTACAATTCTCCCTTCATTATGCCTTGAATTAATAAAAAAAAAGAGTGAACAAGTTTGTTTTATATTTATGGGATATGGACGTACCCACTCGACATATGAAATACATTGCTGGAATTCGCAGACTTCCTTCAGTACCATGCTGTTTGAAGACCCCTTATTAAATAGAAGAATTACATTTCGTACAATAAATACATGAGTTACAGTAGCAAAAAATGACGTTCATGATAGTCGAAATAGGAAAAAAAAACTTTTTTAACCCAATTGGAATTCAACCGAATTATTATTGTTGGTACTAAATTATACATAGACCCAGTTCATAGAAAAATGAACATTCTCGCTGCGGCACCACTGAAATAAAATCCTACACGTCAGTGTAGTCAAACAACTCTCTATTCAAATCAAATCATGGATGTCTCCAACAAATCAAGCATCAACGTATTAGTCAATAGTATATATTTGTAAAGCCTTTTGTACCTTAGGGTCATGGTTGCACACCCTCAGGGTCGCAACAGACACAGTATTCCGAGTGAGCGACAGGCGCTGAAAGGTGGGTATAAAATGGTCTCTGTTTCTAGTTAGTTGATTATTATGCAGTGAAATATTGAGGAAATTTGATCGAAAATGCAAGATATGCAGGATGGTAATGGTGGGTATATTTTAATTCAAGAATGGCAGCTCTATGGAACAATGTGTCAGTGAGGGTCATGGAGGGCTGGCTGCTCAGTAAGTATTCAATCCTTTTTCTTCGGTAGTAATTGAAGAGCGCAAGGGCGGGCCGCCCCAAACGATATTGCAGTATAGCAAGTAGGGATAGATGTGACTATAATATACATTTTCCAGTCCTATTCCGGAACACAGGAACTGATTTTCTACTATAGGCCTACAGATTTAGACACATTCTTGCAGAGTTTTGAAATCTGCACGTCAAATTTTTGATCTTCTGTCCGCACATTAGCCCAAAACTCTCCCGAATCCTAAAATCCAACTCTGTGCCATCAAAATACACATTCAAATGACGATTAACGTCTCGCCTACGGTTTGACAATGCATTACAAAAGTTTTGTCGACAATTACAGACAAGAGTCCAGTGCGTGGTTGTATTAAGCTCATTTTAATGACAGTTGTCAGAGTTGCGTAGTTGCTATGCCTCTCTAAAATCGTCGTGTTGTTGACAAAGAGGACATATGCAAGTTTTATAATTAGTGTATGGGAGATCGTTGACATAATGCAAAAACAGCAATTGGCCTCAGACACTGCCTTGCGTAAACTTATATTATTGGTGTTACAATTCAATAATTGAAAACCAATTTATACATGTTGCTGCTGATTTAATAGATAATTCGTCATCCAATCCAATGCAAGGAAACTAATCCCCAATTTATTTTTTGTAGTCGCAGAGGATGATTGTCTGCATCAACATTTTTCTGAGGTCAATAAATTCGCCGAAATTGGTTAGAGCTTCTACGTAGAAAACTTTTTTTATGAAGACAAGCTGATCGGTGCAAATCAGGGGAATTTCGTGTACAAAAATAAAAAAAAACAGATGCTGAACATTCCTCAAAACCTTGCCAAAGAGGGAAGAAACAAAATCAGACGATGATTTTTATAATGCGTACATCACCGTGTACGAAAACAGGTGAATGTGTTAGTTATTGACGATATCAGGAAAGCTACTTTATACAAAAACTTTTGAAAGTGATTTTACAACTACTCGTTTAGCTAAAAGACTGATATGACCGTAAACGAATTATGAACAGAGGATGTATTTTAAACCAACATATATTTTGTTACACTCAGCTAATATGACAGGCGAGAAAAAGTATGAATTTGGAATATCTACATCAATGCATTTGGCGGGAAGTCGTTGGAGGGAAAAGTTCTCTTATCATTTAACTATTAATTTTATCCGCTACGTCCAAATCATGAACTATTTATAGTCCGTCACATACTATTAACAATTATTTTATTCGCTGCGTCCAAATCATGAACTGTTTATAATCCATCACATACTATAAACTATTAATTCAATTCGCTACGTCCAAATCATGAACTATTCACAATCCATCATATACTATTAACTATTTATTTTATTCTCTACGTCCAAATCATGAACTATTTATAGTCCATCACATAATAGAAACTATTAATTTTATGCGCTACGTCCAAATCATGAACTGTTTATAATCCATCCCCTACTATTAACTATTAATTTTATGCGCTACGTCCAAATCATGAACTATTTATAATCCATCCCCTACTATTAACTATTAATTTTATGCGCTACGTCCAAATCATGAACTGTTTATAATCCATCCCCTACTATTAACTATTAATTTTATGCGCTACGTCCAAATCATGAACTGTTTATAATCCATCCCCTACTATTAACTATTAATTTTATGCGCTACGTCCAAATCATGAACTGCTTATAATCCATCCCCTACTATTAACTATTAATTTTATGCGCTACGTCCAAATCATGAACTGTTTATAATACGTCACTTAATATTATTCGACTGAGTTACCTACAACCGTTTTGCGACGGTAGGTTGTTAAGGCGACCCAATTTTTCTAAAACTCTCAAGGCCCTTTTCAGCCTTTTCATGCTATTGATTTTAAGTTAGTTTCATGTTTGGACCAATGAAATTACTGTATGCTCTATTTTGTTTACAGACATCAAACCTAATTTGAATAATTTTGGATTTCTGTACTTGATGTGATCGGCTTAGTAAGGTCAGAGAAAGCCAAGGATTCTGCAGCATTTTATCATCAACAAATATATTCATGACAGCAATTCCTGAGCTCATAATGGAGCTATTTCTCGAATTAAATGTTCATTTTAATGATTGACATCTCCTGGATCTTATTATTCAAATGATAAATTTGCTAAAATGTGAATAATTATATATATATTTACTTCGGTTCTGTGGAAATATTCATTTGGGAGGAAGTTAGGAAGTTATCAGTGATATTTAAAGGAAATATTCTTGTGCTGTAACTACATCGCGTGTTTATAAATATCGTCCTGTAGATTAACGGATGGAAACCCCAATTATTCACTTGGAGGAAAGAGAACATTTTTTGTGATGTGCTAAAAAGGATCGCATACAGTTTTGAGGAAGTAAGTCAAGTTAGCATTTAGATGATCAACTACAACACCATTACAATTTGTATGGACGCCCGGGGGCAATATACTCTCTATTTAAACATGAAAATTATCTATCTGATCCGCATGGGAACGATTAACAGCGAAAATATAATATTTCCAGTACCAATTTTGACTTTGACGACACGTCTTAATTGTATTACTTCATAGGGGTGATATTCGACCTTACCTATAAATAATTCACATTTCATAAAGACCAAAACTCTGCGGCCTTTTCCCTCGCCTCTGACCGTGTGACCTGCACCGTAACCTTTAATAGAGTAGGAGCACGCACTAGTTTCTGTTAGAATAATTATGTCTGGTGACCTCTGGAGTGACTACCCCTCTGGAACGAACGGCTCAATATTTGCATGTGGCGGCCAATCGTGAATTTAATAACTGTGACGTACGGTTCAAAAGGCTTTTTAACATTGAATTCGTCTAAGATATAATAATTGGATTTGATTAGTTGGTTAAAGGATTCATAAATGCTCTAATTGTGGTCAAGGTCAATTAAGCTTAAGAACTCCTTTCGGAAATCAGCCGTGATTGTTATGTTGTCAAGGCTACTAAACTCAGGAGTAATTTGACGGACCTTCCACCACAGTGAATCCACTCATACATATATTCCTTGTACTAAACCTTAGCCCTAAGCTGAAATAAACCGTATTGTGACTAAGGAGACAGCGGGCACACGTAGGACTAAGGAGCCTTCAACACCGCAACACAAGCTGAAATAAACCGTATTGTGAATAAGGAGACAGCGGGCACACGTAGGACTAAGAAGCCTCCAACGCCGCAACACAATATTGACCGCAGAGACTTCCAATCACCGTTTCCTAACAAAATGAATAAATCTAACGAAAAATTCTGCTACGGAGCTGTGACAAATATTGGAAATGTTAGAATGATACAGCACGGGAGGAGATTGTTCATCAAATACATATCACAAGCTGTTGAGGATGAGCTATGCAACGCATCATTCCTTATGAGCAATATAGTTTGGAACCGACTCAAAACATTCCCATCGAGGTTCTAATTAGATTCCTGCTTGTATTTGTGACAGCCTGGAGAGCAAACACATCTGCTCGTTGCTTCCAGGATTCACAGAGAAATGGAGGTCGGGGTAGATAAGCTTGTTTTCCTTGCTCGGGAGAAAACTCAGTTATTTTCCCGCTATTGAAATTGGTTTGCTCTTGCCTGTGACAAAACCCTTCTTCGAACCACGCAAACATGTCTTTCAATTATTAAAAGGTAAAAACCTCAATCTGAAACGTATGAGAACGAGTGCCCGTTGATTGTTGTATTGTTCATGCTGTTGCCAATTAATGCTGCCGCAGTGACGTCAGGGGGAGTTGTTGTCGCAGTTGAGTTCATTTTAACCGAAGAAACAATTCGTTTGTATGCATTACTGTTACGCAAACGTATTTCTGGACGTATTCACGCATCACATACACTATTCTTTCATAAACGATGAACTGGTAACACAATGTTTCGATAACACGAAAGCGTAATAATATATTATTATTTCAATTATCGGACACGATGTAATCAGAATTATCATTTGTATCAAAAATCTTTTCCTGATAAAGGGGCACGTCATCAGTTCAGTCGTCAACTCGATGCGCAAATGAACCCGCAGGGCACAAAACAGAGAAATATCGGAAACAAACTCTACGGACTTGCCCACCTAATTTTATACGAAAATGATGAGCGAAGACAGCTCTTTGACCCACTTCTGTATAGCCCAACACCCTGAACACAGCAGCCAAATTGGATGCAATAACATCGCTTTTTGTATGAATAACCGCGGAAAACGTCATGTGGATGTTCCTATCATGATTATCCACATCAGACTATATTGTAAGGATCCCTCCTATCATGATCATTCACATCTGACCACTTATAAAGGTCCCTCCTAGCAAGATCAACCACATCAGACCACATCACGAAGGTCCTTGCTACCATGATCATCCACATCAGACCACATTTTGAAGGTGCCACTTACCATGATCATCCACAGCAAACCACATTACAAGGGTGCCTCCTGCCATGATCATCCACATCAGACCACATTACAAGGGTGTCTAATGCCATGATCATCCACAGTTGTACTTAAAGGAGCTTCCTCCTTTGAAGTAATATTACAAGCGGCGTGCCTCACGGATCCGTGTTCGGTCCAGTTCTCTTCAGAATATTCACTACGATCTCGATAGCAACGTACTCTCAAACATTAGCAAGTTTGAAGACAATACCAAGCTAGGAGGAAAAGTGCAAACCTAACTAGAGAGTTGGCAAATCCAACTAGACTTGAACAAAATTGTTGATTGGTCAGAAAAGTGGCAAATGAAATTTAATGTAGACATATGCAAAGCTGTACATAGGTCATCAGAACTTCAAGCACGAATATTCAATGTCCGGAAATGAACTGATTCCTCTCATCGAAGCGAGAGACTTAGGTGTCATCATTAAGGGTCGCTATCCCTGGCGCGAAATTCTTTTGTAGCTTACGTTAGATCAGCCCCTTTCATCGCCGCCAACTGCCTTATTATACACATGTTGTTCCGACTACCTACCTACGGTACCATTTTTTAACAGCGAACATTCATAATGTTCCTCAGTCACACCAACTACAGTCATATCTGCCACTGACATTCTGCCTAAACTCTGTTTCAGCCCACGTCAGAGTCAGTCACGAGGCGTACCATTTTACTGGTGATGAAACTTTTCCTACCCAACCGAACCTAACCTAGGGTACGTGTTTCTATCCTGCGAGGCAAAGGTACGTATTTCTAACCCGCATGGCAAACTTACATATTTTTCTAGGGTACGTAATGCAGTTTTTTATCTTTTTTTTATTGAAGTTCCATTAAAGTGATAGCCAGTAGGTTGGTACATCTGTTTAAGTGTAAAGACAGTGGAAGGTGTGACAGTGGCAGATTTTGAAGTGGCGGAAAATACGTGTGGGCTGAAACATCGTTTAGGTCGAAAGAACGTGTGATGAAAGATTTTTAGAGGTTATGACAGTGTCCGGCCATGACAGTGAGGTGAAGTGAAGTGGCGATAGTGCGCGCGTGCGAAAATAATTTTAGCGCAAACGCAGGGCTCCCATAATTAAGAACGAACTAAAAAGAAGCAAGCAACGTCACGATACTGCCAAAAAGGCAACAAAATGCTGTGTATGATTCCCTCTCACCATCTCGTACAAAAACAGACACAGTTTTATTAAGTTATACAATGCGTTTGTACGATCGCACCTCGAATATTTCGTTCAGCTCTGGTCTCCATATCTTTAAAAAGACGTTATTAGATTAGAGAAGCCTCAACGTAGAGCTACCAAACTCATCCCTTCGTTGATCAACAAATCGTACAAAAGAAGACTTTGCGAACCCCATCTTTATTCGCTAGAGAAACGTCAAGTCAGAGGCGACATGATCGAAGTGTTGAAGATTATGAAGGGTAAGGAAAACGTCGATCGAGCGAACCTTTAAACTCTAGATACAAACGAAGTGACTAGGAACAATGGATATAAAATCGTTGGGAAACGTTTCTCACTCGACATCACGCGCAATTTCTTCACGTATAGAGTTGTCGAAGAATGGAACAAACTTCCAGCGAAGGTGTTAAACAGCAATACAATCGAAACGTTCACGTCACGGTTCGATAAGTTACTCATAAATCACTGATAAGTAGCTGAACCGTTCATTTTCTTGATGTTTAAAAACAGGAATGACACAGGATTAGAGGTTCTACTTCAGAACTAATCCTCTTACTATCAAAAGGCAGCCTAGTTTGGGCCAATTGCCCTGTTGTTGTCTTCTTTCACTTGTAAACACTTGTAAACATCAGACCATATTGCAAGGGTCCCTCCTACCATGATCACCCACATCAGACCACATTCCATGAAACTCATCTGATCTAAAAGAAAAAGCGATGACGACAAGTCTGACAGGTTAAGATAAGGGCTCCATAACTTCTTCGCGAATTGTTTGCTGCCGAGAGGCCAGTTCAATTGATTGTATTTCCTGTGAGGTTAGTAATACGTCCTCAAAGCACACACGGTACTCATGAAGCAAACCTCTTCTGTTGTGCATTCTCTGCCATTTACAATTGAGTGCATAAAAGGTCCTTCAGTCGAAACGTTTGTACAATGTTGAAAATACCATTGTTCAATATTGTTTTATTACCACCTCAACGACCACATATTGAAGGCGTCATGCTAGAAACCAAACACTCGCCGACGACTATCGTTACACGAAAACTTGTCCTTTAAGCTTGAACCAGCAGAGCATGATGAGTGAAGCCGAGGGCCAGTTGATGATGATGTCAGATGGCCAAAATGAAACGCAGAAATACTGGGCCTGTCTGCCCGAGCTTTACCCAACCAATCAATGCGATCGCCCCTCCTGTTGCTCTCCAGCACGTAATGTACAAATATTTCATCTCAACTTCTGACACGGTAAAGAATCAACAGACAAAGGTTATACGATGAGGCAGTGATCAGAAGAAAACATCTCCCAGCGGGACCACTAAAACGATTTTGACATCATATTCGAAACGACCGCGATTGTGAGCCACATGTCTCTAGACCCATGGAACGCATTTCGGCCAATGCAACGGCATTCCATGAATTATTGTGGAATTATAGGTCAATTGCATTCGGTAATATTCGAATACGGTAGTTGTTGATATGATAATTGTTTCGTCTGCGATGAAAATTGTTTCGTCTATTTTCGTCTTATATATTAAATATGCTACGACGATCCTACTCTCCGCTCAAAGCCTTCGATAATAGGCTCACTGATCAATAGTAGGCTTGGTGTTCGATAGTAGGTTCAGTGATGAGATACTAACGGTTTCCGTTCCCAAAGAATCCATCGATGAACCAGACTATCACAAATAAAAACAGATGGCATTAATTGAAGGGCTGAAAAGCAAAGTTTCATAACAACATTACGTGTTCAATGTAGTTTCTACGAGATCCCGAATGCAGTTATGCAACTCTGCTTCCCAGCTGTTCATTTATTAATGACCGATGATAATTTTGGATTGAGAAAAAACTACGGAAAGGTTCCGAAAGACGGAACACGTACAAGCCTCTAACATTGAGGCTTAAGACACGCTGCACCTCCAGAGTTAACACACTGGGATAAATAAATGGGTCGAAGTGACATGTCAATGACGTGTTGAAAAATATATGTCCGACGGTAGTCCTTAGTATCTCATGTTAGCACAATTGCCTGAATGAGTACGGTGGTATTGGTCCCATTTATCTCTACGGTTCCCATTGTTTCCTTCCGCGCGAGCCCAACAGAGATGATTTCGGTTCCATTTCTAGTTTACAACTTTGATTGAAACCTTCTCGACGGGTTATAGAGAGGGTGCAGCATAGGTATCATTTCAATTGTACAGCTCCCAGTGAATCAGTCCAGGTGGACTAAGCAGAGGGGGGTATAGGTTTCATTGTAAGGCGCTCGTCGAGCAAGAATATCGGACGGCCTTTTGTGTCCTGCATTTACATAAGACGCTTCGTGACGTCATCAAATGTTGCCCTACTTTGATAGCACATGTTGCATCGTGCTCGGAACATGTTAATTGTCTTACTGGCCTCGCAAATGTAGAAGCTTGTTGCGGGCGATAACAGCAGTGTCACTGTACGTGAGAAAATGACTCATCTTGGAGTATCGAAATCGATCGAACACTTTAAGGGGTAATTCTGCTCATTATTGACCCTATCGCAGTCAATGTCAGATCATTTCTGGGGTTATTGTTATATTCACCACTCATAATACAAAAAATCACATCGAAAAAAAATGTCCCGTACGTGTCGGTGATCGATGTTTCTATGTAGGGAGAGTTTATAAATGGATGACACCAATCTTAGCTCTGTCCTGATGCTCAATGAAAGGATCTCCTATTTTCCATCGTTGCAAAATTTCACCCTCTGCGATATTTGAACAGCTGTTCAACCCCCCGCCGCAGTGCAACTTCAGTAACGAAGTTTATGAAAGACAACTTGGACGACTTGCTGAGCCGGGAAAGCGGCCAAGACAATGACAGCAATAAATGTTGCCGTGAGGCGTGGATACAAGGTACAGAGGCTTGCAATCGGGTTTTGTAGCGACCTTGGGTACGCGCTCTCTCGAATAGCTAGTAATATATACTAAAATTGTTATATAGTCTGGTTTTAGTGTGCCCAAAACAATTTTTGTTTAAAATTACGTGCATGCGTCGATAAGTTAACATTGAAAATCCTTTTTTCCTAGTTACTAGGGCCCGCAAACAACAGAACTGAGGTTGAAACCCTTATGGAGAGACGCCTCGAATGTCTCCCGTTGTTTCGATGTGCGAAGAACCCTTAGTATTTTTCTGATAAATGTTTTTAATATTGATGCTACAAGGGTACTTTTCTGTCTCACGACACTCGCAAAGCTCGCTGGTAAACAAGATGTTACTTCGTCAGCGGTTATCAAAGGTTTCAACTGCCAACTATTGTTCTATGGGATCTCGGCAGTGGGACTTCGGTTTGGAGGACCATAGTGAAAAAGCCTGCTCCAGGAACTTGGGCAATCAAATCATTGCCTGGATAAGTTCTAGTCAAGCTTTAACCTTGTGAGGTCAATAGGTAGGAATGATGATAACAAACGTGGGTTTAAACCAGCAAGGGAGAGAACTAATTAAGAAGAAGTATCAGATCAATTGTGATCGTGATTCATGTACCTTAGAATATCTTTGTCGTTGCTTGTTATGTGGAAACCTAGGGTGGAAGGTTCTAATATTATTTTTTCCCTTCCCGTTATATTATCGCTACCAAAAAGATGTACAATAGACGTCAATAATAAAGTATTCTTGCGTTTGCTTTTCTATATCTTTACATGGTGATTGCACGGTTTTGAGTATGTATGTACAGTAGCGAAAGAAAACTAGTTAATGATTAAAGATTACGAGAAATCTTTGAACGAAATTTTTTTAAACTCATTGGAACGGTAATTGATATTATCCATTAAGAAAAATTCTACTGAAATTCCACGTAGTAAAAGTCTAGAGTTTTTTTCGGTTATAGACTAACCATAAACGAATTTTCTTTCGCTGCTTCTTCTAGACCTAGAGGACACAGCCATCATAAATCTTTAGGCAGGGATCTCGAAAAAATATGGGAATACCCTATTTCTGATGTTTATATTACTTAATCCCCGTCCGGTCGTAACAATGCCTAGCCCTAACGTCTAAACCCATTGCCTATTTTCAGGCCTAACATTAACAGGCGCAACGTCATAAACTTAGTATACCACGTCCAATCATAGCATACGAGAATTCGGTATCATTGGTTACTTTTTTAAGGAAAATTGCATCCCTGTGATTGCAAGTTCAAAGAGGGGATTGAGAAGGGGCAATATGAACAGTATTAATAAGATGAAACACAGGCACACAGTTTGGTTGAATACATTGAACCAATTAGGCCAAGCCTGTGACGTCACGGCTGCTGGTGTCTGCCACCTAGTTTTTGGAGGCTTTGGAAGTGCGCATTGCCATCTTTGACCGACAGCAAACTTGCGTAAACTCCGTCAGACCAAAGCTCAGTCTGACCCAATTATCTACGTGATTTTTCCCCATGCTATTTAAAAGTCTACTAAAATAGTTACCCCTTGTAAACTGCCTACCTGACCCCAGAAGAACTGAAATAGTTACACGTCGTAAACCCCAGAAGACTGGGGGTAGTCAACTGGGGCCAGTTCACAAAAACCGATCAGGTATATACAGCTAAATTTTAAAGAATGCCTCTGGGAACAAATTAGGGTCCTATACTTCTTTGATAGCACTCACGATGGACCATCTGGATGGGTCCTATACTTCTTTGATAGCACTCTAGATGGACCATCTGGTTGGGTCCTATACTTTGTTGATAGCACTCACGATGGACCATCTGGATGGGTCCTATACTTCTTTGATAGCACTCTAGATGGACCATCTGGTTGGGTCCTATACTTCTTTGATAGCACTCACGATGGACCATCTGGTTGGGTCCTATACTTCTTTGATGGCACTCACGATGGACCATCTGGTTGGGTCCTATACTTCTTTGATGGCAATCACGATGGACCATCTGGTTGGGTCCTATACTTCTTTGATGGCACTCACGATGGACCATCTGGTTGGGTCCTATTCTTCTTTGATGGCACTCACGATGGACCATCTGGTTGGGTCCAATACTTCTTTGATAGCACTCACAATGGACCATCTGGTTGGGTCCTATACTTTGTTGATAGCACTCACGATGGACCATCTAGTTGGGTTCAATACTTTGTTGATAACACTCACGATGGACCATATGGTTGGGTCCTAAACTTCATTGATAACACTCACGATAGACCATCTGGTTGGGTCCTATACTTTGTTGATAGCACTCACGATGGACCATCTGGTTTGGTCCTATACTTTGTTGATAGCACTCACGATGGACCATCTGGTTGGGTCCTATACTTTGTTGATAGCACTCACAATGGACCATCTGGTTGGGTCCTATACTTTGTTGATAGCACTCACGATGGACCATCTAGTTGGGTCCTATACTTTGTTGATAGCACTCACGATGGACCATCTGGTTGGGTCCTATACTTTGTTGATAGCACTCACGATGGACCATCTGGTTGGGTCCTATACTTTGTTGATAGCACTCACGATGGACCATCTGGTTGGGTCCTAAACTTCATTGATAGCACTCACGATGGACCATCTGGTTGGGTCCTAAACTTCATTGATAGCACTCACGATGGACCATCTGGTTGGGTCCTATACTTCTTTGATAGCACTCACGAAGGACCACATGGTTGGGTCCTAAACTTCATTGATAACACTCACGATAGACCATATGCTTGGGTCCTAACCTTCATTGATAACACTCACGATGGACCATATGGTTGGGTCCTAAACTTCATTGATAACACTCACGATGGACCATCTGGTTTGAACAATGCTTTAAATCTTGTTCCATTCCCCATTACTGGGCTAACCTCCGTTTATTCCATACCTCGCGTACACTTTCTCCTTTGCCGGGTCCCTGCACCTCCCGTTCTGTCGGCCCAGATGATTCCCTCGCCTGATTTCATAGTCAATTGTCAACGAGGTCTGGACCTGCCTTCCATCTTCTTAAAGTGGTCTGTCAGAACAGCGAAATCGTTGTGGAATCTTGTTCTGAAGAATATAACGTTTCTGTAGAAAGTGTTTGGGTCGACTATTCTCAATGGCACTGCAGAGTCTCGGTAATACAACTAACAATTGAATAAGAAAATTTACACTTTTTCATTCACGTTCATCAGGACCAGAAATGAGAACATGTTTTTTTAGAACGATTTGAAGTCGACATGTGAGATGAACATCCGCATTCTCAGATTCTTCTACTTTAAGAAGAAGAATGTTGAGCACCTCGCGAAATAAAACATTCCACTGTGGTGGTGTCTGATGGTGGCACCAATTCCACCGTAATGGTGTCTGATGGTGGCACCAATTCCGCCGTGATGGTGTCTGATAGTGGCACCAATTCCACCGTGATGATGTCAGATAGTGGCACCAATTCTACCGTGATGGTGTCCGATGGGGGCACCGATTCCCCGTGATGGTGTCAGATGGTGGCACCAATTCTACCGTGATGGTGTCCGATGATGGCAACAATTCCACCGTGATGGTGTCCGATGGTGGTACCAATTCCACCGTGATGGTGTCCGATGGTGGCACCAATTCCATCGTGATGGTGTCCGATGATGGCACCAATTTCACCGTGATGGTGTCCGATGGTGGCACCAATTCTACCGTGATAGTGTCCGATGGTAGCACCAATTACACCGTGATGGTGTCAGATGGTGGCACCAATTCCACCGTGATGGTGTCCGATGGTGGCACCAATTCCACCGTGATGGTGTCCGATGGTGGCACCAATGTTGTTATGTACTAACCAGGAATTAAAATTCAAATAAAATCATGGAAATTCATTCTGTGAAATAAACTACAGTGGAAATCATCGGTTCTGTATTGAAGAAAACGTGATACCCTAATGCCAGCAAAGTATATTGAACATACTTGAATAACTGCCATAAAATACATGACAACTTTTGACTGGGAACGACTGACGCAAGACTCGGCTTGCCCCTCGACGGGACCCTCTGTCGGTAGCCTGCTCGTTCCTCCTCGATGTGCTGAGGAGAGGGATGACGTCATGGCGCTCCTCCTCGATGTACTGAGGAGAGGGGTGACGTTATGGCATTCCTCCTCGATGTGTTGAGGAGAAGGATGACGTCATGGCGTTCTTCCTTGATGTGCTGAGGAGAGGGATGACGTCATGGCGTTCCTCCTCGATGTGCTGAGGAGAGGGAGGACGTCATGGCATTCCTCCTCGATGTGCTGAGGAGAGGGATTACGTCATGACGTTCCTTCTCGATGTGCTGAGGAGAGGGATGACGCCATGGCATTCCTCCTCGATGTGATGATTAGAGGGAGGACTTCATAGATCCACTCCTCTGCAAACAGACTCCACCCTATCTTCCCCAAAAGGGTGTTGCATAATTCATGTTAGGCTAAACAGCGCTGCTGCCGCTGTCCAGCTCACCGGACCTTATCGACCTGGTCGAAAGGGGGTGAGTGAAACCAATCCAATTCGGTCAAAGAAGTTGGACTGCAGGCCACTCACAGGTCGGGCGTTATGCCCAGTAAAGGGTGCTTGGAAGAACCGGATCCCACCCCCGTGTTGGAACGAACAAGCGATCTTCCCTTAGTATTAACAGCTTGACATTTAAAGACAACTTAGTATAATTACAAGGGTAGAGGGTACTATCAACGGTTAGAGGGTACTTTACGCTGTATTCCTGTAGGTAAATGAGACTCCCTTGGGCTGCAGTGAGGCGCAGACACCAATCACTCGCCTATTCTAGAATGCTGGCATCGAAAACGTTTAATTAACAATGGCACAATACATGCATGGAAATTCGAATAAATACATACAATTAAAACTGCATTGCCAAATCCTTATGAATTAAATTCGCTGTGAATGTCATATCAAAAATGACCATAAAATCCCACGAAATATTAACTCATCAAATGCAGAGCAAATCATCACATCTGGTCACTGTGGAAATCATTATGTTTAGGGTTATAGTGTGCGCCAGTGCGCCACCTGGCGATCAAACCCAACTGTACTAATCTGTGGTTTAGGGTTATAGTGTGCGCCAGTGCGCCACCTGGCGATCAAACCCAACTTCACTGATCTGTGGTTTAGGGTTATAGTGTGCGCCAGTGCGCCACCTGGCGATCAAACCCAACT